>CAWWDR010000201.1:0-19509 GCA_963942565.1 Maea johnstoni
GGTACCCCGCCATATACCCCCGCCCAGTCAGGTACCCCCCCCCCCCCCCCCAAACTTATCCCCTCATACAGTACCTACCCCTTCACCGAAATCCTGGGTATGATTCTTAGAGATTATGAGTCAGCTATCCCCCCCCCCCCCCCCCCCCACCTAACCCCTATGAACAATAGGTCTCATTACTTGGCCCATTATCTCAAAACACCCTCTTACTCCTCCAACTCTAAAACCCTAAGTGAGAAGAAAGAAAAAATGTGAAAATCTTTTCCTTCTTTTATGTCAATCCCGCGTTCATTGTCCGCTTTTGGACAAAACGCTCTCTCCATGCCTGTGGCTAACTCCACTTATTGAGCTATTTAGAACTCCATAGCCATCTCGCCTTTCTTATGACGATCTAAACGGAAAGTGTAATTTATCTCTTTAAATGCTTGAAAAACAAGCGAGAGATTTTTTAGCATGACTACATCGCTAAATACAATACATTAAGTAATTACGGTGAGTCGCCCAGTAGCAATAGCAGTTAGTTACATAGAGGAAACCTTGCCGAGAGAAAGCGTACGCACAATCTACCGCGAAACGCTTTGATCCGAGATGTAGTTTATGAATGATAATGTTTTCGGGTCTCCGATTGCCAGAAAGCACACAAGCCTGACAATTAAAGCATGCTGGGTAATTTTGGCGACAGTCACGACTTGTTAAAGCTATTGTTTACGGCCTGTCAGGCCTAAGGCTGCCCTGTCACTAGTTAACCCATTAATATTTCTTCCAGAAATTGTCGTCTGGATCTATGGTACTTTTGACAACATCGTTGAAATTGAGAATGGTTTTACAAAATATTTGAAGGAGAGTTGTAGGTAATGTTCTGATTGACATTTTCCCATCAGCTATTTTCCTCACTTTGGTTTTGGCTGCATTATATCACTAAAATAGTGAGGCTGCTTTTGGCTGCTGTGTGGATTATTAGGTTAACACATTAAATGCCTAGATATTTGAGAATTTGTGGGTTTATTCATTCATGCATGTAGCAGCCAAAACCGCCTGACTATTTTGTTGATATCTCTCTAAAAAAAGCAATATTTAGAAAATATTTGATGGAGAGTTGTTCATCAGAACTCAATCTACAACTCTCCTTCAAATAGTTTTCAAACATATGCTTCATTCCAAAGTTATTTTCAAAAGTATGACAGGTCCAGACGACACTTTTCAAAGAAATCTCCATGCATGACTGGGTTAAATGCTAGTTATACACACACAAAGTTGAGTGTAGGCCTCAATTCCGTTAATCATACGCCTCAATATGACAAGCAATCATCCACTTCAAATACTTTGTATTTTTCATAACACATTAACTCTTTACAATTGTAGTCTTTATATTCATTACTCGTATTTTCCATCGCACATTACGTTAAAAACCTGAATGTTTCCAGGCAATGAGGCATAATGCTAATTAATTCTACCCGGTTCTTGTGATTCTTTCATCTTTTTTTTCAATTAGACAAACAAAAGATGCATCTCAGAGTCACATTTGAGTGAAAACTATTGCAAAATATGGTTATATGGGAGAAAACTATAGCGAATTATGGCTACATGGGGAAAACTGTAGCAATTTAATGGCTACATTACACTAGGGTTTAGCAACTTTGAAATTATCTGGATTTGATACAATATTTAAAATTCCTTCACAATAAATATATTGACAATATTTCTAACGATACTGCTATGGCCTAAAGAAAGTTGTTTATTTCCTGTATTAAACCAAGCCCTAACAAGTTTTTCCTCAAAAAATACCTACCCTTTAAGTTTTTTTCTGCCCTTCAAATTCCTAAACAACATAAAACATGCATAAAACACATTTTTGAACAAAAAAATAATCCAAAATTAGCCTTACAAGTACTATAACTGGGAAAATATTTTCCCAAAGTTCAGACTTTAATTCGTAAATGATTTAAATGAGAGATGTTCAACAGAACCAAACAACCAATTCTAGTTCAAATATTTCTTGAATCTATGATTGATTCCAAACTTATATGTAAAAGTATCAAAAGTCCAAACGACAAAAGTCCAGGAAATTTCCCAGCATGAATGGGCTGACAGTTTCAGGTATATCTTTGAGACTAAAGCATTTTTCATAAAATATTTGAAGGAGAAATGTTAAAGAGAACCCGACCAACAATTCTCGTTCAAATATTTTGTGAATCCGTGATTGGTTCCAAAGTTATATTCAAAAGTATCAAAAGTCCAAACAACAAAACTCAAGCAAATTTCCAAACATGAATAGGTTAATTCTTCAAATGCAAAGATTTATAGAAATTCATCTAAACCCATGTTGGTCTTCGTTGGATAGCTCTCGCTGCATGAGCACTCTCAGATGAGTACCCATGTGCCAGGGTTTCAATCATTTAAAAGTTTTTTTGCGTCATTTTGTATTGGAAAAATTAGCCACATTTAGCAGCGTATCTAGGGTTAAGAACAAGAGCCTGATGACTAACTCCTCTCACCTGAAACCAGAGATACAATCAATAGCGCTTCATGACAAAACAATATTTTCATAATTAGTAATCGCTTTGCTTCGGTGCTAAGTGTGGGGAGACAGGGTGTTCAATACTGATGATAGCGGGAGAGAAAACATTATATTGGTTAATTACTGGTATAACAAGCCTGATACTTGGCATAATCAATACACAAGAACAATGGCCCGTGTCTCAGGGAATCATCATTCATCTAAGATTTAGAAATGAACACCAAGTATTAGATGGTTTAACTCTCCTCCCTCTGTCGCTGTCTCTCTCTCTCCTCCCTCTGTCGCTGTCTCTCTCTCTCTCTCTCTCTCTCTCTCTCTCTCTCTCTCTCTCTCTCTCTCTCTCTCTCTCTCTCTCTCTCTCTCTCTCTGATAGTTGGCATAATCAATATACAAGAACAACGGCCCGTGTCTCAGGGTTTCATCATTCAGAAGGCATGCCAAATCATCAAGTATTTAGAAATGAACACCAAGTATTAAACGCTTGAACTCTCTCTCTCTGTCCGTCTCTCTCTCACTCTCTCTCTTTCTCTCTCTCTCTCTCATTCTCTCTTTTTCTATCTCTCTTTCTCTCTCTCTCTCCCACTCTCTCTCTCTCTCTCTCTCTCTCTCTCTCTCTCACACTCTCTCTCGCTCTCTCTCTCTCTGTCTCTTTCTCACTCTCTCTCTTTCTCTCTCTCTCACTCTCTCTCTCTTTCTCTCTCTCTCTCTCTCTCTCTCTCTCTCTCTCTCTCTCTCATTCTCTTTTCCTCTGTCTTTCCCTCTATCTCTCCATTCCTCCCTCCCCCTTCTCTGTCTCTGTCTCTCTCTCATACTCGCTCCAACAGTAGATGTCATATTGGACTGAGCATCACTTTATCATTATCTTGTTCATCGTCATTATCATCATCTTCATTAACAACATTATCACCATCATCATCACTACCACCACCATCATCATCACAATCATCATTATCATCACCATCACAATAATCATCATCATCATCATCACCATCATCATCATCATCACAATCATCATTATCATCATCATCACTACCACCACCATCATCATCACAATCATCATTATCATCACCATCACAATAATCATCATCACCATCATCATCATCACTACCACCACTAACATCACCACAATCATCATTATCATCATCATCGTCCGTATGTTCCCTTAAATTTCCCTATATTTGGAATTTCACAATTTATCCAATAAATCGCTTTAAAAAAACACATCCTCCTCACCAAGATCCCCTGTGAGATCTCCCGAGAAGTGATTCATTTTCATCATCACCTTAATCTCTCTTTCATCGCCTATACCTAACCCCGTGACACACAGCCACAGAGACCTTGCCAGGCTGCCACCCCGGTCTGTTTTCCTTTCCCAATCCCTCATTTCCCTAGAATAATATTATGCTGACTTAACCCATTCATGCCTGTAACAGCAAAAAAAAAAAAAAAAGCCTGACAATTTTGATGATATTTCTCTATCAAAAACAATATTCAAAAAATACTTGAAGGAGAAATGTTCATCAGAACTATATCTACAACTCTCCTTCAAATATTTTGTAAATTTATACTCAATTCAAAAGTTACTCTCAAAAGTATGACTGGACCAGACGACACTTGACAAGAAGATCTCTGAACATAAATGGGTTAATAAAGGCCAATTGCCTTTCTGCCTGAGAGGTTTATTTGCTTGGTTGCACAAGAGAAAACAGCCCCTGGTTGTGGTGGCGGGTGAGCGTGCATGTTTTTGTGGTATACAGGGAGGGTGGATGAGGAGATGATTGACAGCTGCCTGTCACAATGTATCAATCCGTGATACTAACATGAAGAACAGGAACATAAGAATAATATTTGTCAAAGATGAACTACATTTCACCATAAGGTATTAGTAACAACCTTAACCTCCTCAAGCTTTAAGTTAGAAATAGGAATTGGCATTGCCGCAACTTTAAAATTTTCATGATATTTCGTAAACAATACAATATCTTAAGCATTCTTAATGCTATTGCCTGCCACATCTTTTTTGTTTTTTATTACTGGCAGCTTCAGAAATTTCATTATTAACCCATTAATGCTCACAGCGGCCTAAACAGGCCTGACAATCTTGGAAATATTTTTCTAACAAAAGCATTTTTTGGAAAATATTTGAAGGAGAAATGTTAACCAGAGGTCAAACAACAACTCTCCTTCAATTATTCTGAGAACTTTTGATTTATTTCCAAGTTATTTTCAAAAGTATGAAAGTAGCAGACGATACTTTCTAGAGAAACTCTGCGTGTGGATGGGTTAAATAGCATATTGCCTTTGTGCAGAGTCATCCAGGTAGAAGAAGTCAATTTTATTACGTCTGACAGTGTCGATATATCAGATCTTAAATGAGACAATACTTTTTCCCATTCAATATTGGTATTTGCTATCATATAAGTACCAGTACTAGACTTTCTTGACACATGTCATCTGGATGTTTAACAATAGCTTAGTGCTAGAGCATGGCCATCGCCCCGAAAGAGGCACGGCTGTATTATTGGTAGACAGATGTATAAGCTGATTCATAGGAGTACCTCACTGGCTGTGACAAGGCACAGGTCCACTGCTTGTTTACTCAAGCCAAATAACCATTGTGAAGAGTGTGAATGCTCAACCTGTGGTAGGAGGGGGGAAAGGAGGGAGAAGAGAAAGAGAAGAGGCAAAGGATGAGAAGGGGAAAGGAAGAGGATGGTTGCAAATAAGGAATCTAATGAATACCAACATGACAGGGTTTAGATGTTTGTCAGAAATCTTCACGCTCTTGTGCTATGCACAAAAGTAGCCTCAGTATTGGAAGGGTTAACCCATTCATATCCGCTGCATACATATGGTCTGCCACGTGGAAATAACAAATAATTAATTCAGAAATATTTGACTAAAAGGTGGAAGTCCTATTTAAGGTCCAACAACCTTTTAACCCTTCCAATGCTGAAGGTACTTTCACCCAAAGCACAAGGATGCAAAGAATTTTGAAAACCATCAGATCTAAACCCTGTTATGTTGATATTCAGTGGATAGCTCATGCTTAGTACTCTCAGATGAGTACCAATGTGCCAGGTTCTCAGTCATTTTTCTTTTTTTTTTTCATCATTTTATAATGGCCAAAATCAGCCACCAGCATCATAACAATAACCTAACCATCCATGCACTCAATCCAGAATCTATATTTGCATTATCCCTGAGCCGGTCCCGATGAAAGATAATGTGTTAACATGCTGCTGTCTTTTGTCACCCGTCCGTCCGTCTGTCCGTCAGCCTGTCATCCCAGCCCGACTGTCACTTCTCATCCTCAGCCAAGTCAAGCTTGTAAGCCTTCTAATTGTCTCACTAATCACATCACATATGTTTAACAATTAATTCACGCTACAGCGACTCAAGCGGTCGTTCCATGAGTAATTCCACCATTTGACAATTATGATATATTCTCTTACATATATATATATATATATATATATATATATATATATATATATATATATATATATATATATATATATATATATATATATATATATATATACTGTTTCACTAATCACACCACATATGTTTAACAATTAATTCACGCTACAGCGACTTATGCGGCCGTTCCACTCATGAGTAATTCAACCCATTTGACAATTGTAACAATTATGGTATGTTCTCTATGTAATGAGAGGAGCACAGAGTGGTATTCCTACCATTTGTTAAATGGACTTGTGCATCTGGATTAAGAGTAATTCCCCCATTTGACAGTTATGACAATTATGGTATATTCCCCTTATCTGGATAATTGCATGGAGGAAGGCGTAGTGACATTTTTTTTACATTTGTTAAGTCAAATAGAAACTTTGCTTTCAGTCTTATTCAATAATTCTTTATTGGATTAGGAATAAACCTACTCCCCTAGTGGCACTTACATTTAAACATACCTAACATATTCATGATACCTAAGATCATGACAAAATTAATATTGTTAATAATGATATTACTGATAATGGTGATAATACTAATGACAATGATGTTAACAATGATGATGATGATGATAGTTAGATTAATAATGACAATGATGCTCACAATGATGATGATGATTATATTAATAATTAAAGAAAATGATGCTAACAATAATGATGATAATATTGATAATAATAATAATAATTATTATAATAATAATAATAATAACAATAATAATAATGATAACAATAACAATAATGTTAATGATAATAATAATGATGATGATGATGATGATGATGATGATGATGATGATGATGATAATAATAATAATATAATAATAATAATATTAATAATAATGATAAAATAATGCTACTAGTTGGAATATTAAAATAGTGAGGAGATACCCTTCTGAATTGTTTCAAAAGGAAACAGTGAATCCCATTTTTACATAGTTAAACAACAAATTGATAAAATTACTTCTAAGCTAATTTCTGAGCATTCATTCATGAAAAGCAATTGATGAAATGTATACACTAGAAATCAAAAAATGATATTATAAAAAACTCTAAAAAAGTATTTTTAATGGAGTTATGAAACATTCAAAATAATGTAAAGAAATAGATTTAAACTTGAAGTAGGAAATAAATCTAACTGATTTCTAAAGAATTAAATATTATATTGAATTTATCAAAAAAAAATGAAAAGAAGAGAGTATTTCATATTTTTAAAATCGTGCAATAATGCCAACTCACCTGCCCCCATCTACCACGATAACTCATAAGCCGTGCCCTTCCTTGAGATAATCCATGCTAATCCACTGGGATAATCTCTCTAATACCTAAATCTGTGCCAGCAGGCCGTACCTGCCGGCTCAGCACAGCAGGATGTAATGCGAGCAGCGTTTTACACTTACAGTAAATAGAGGCAGAGTGGACCAGTCTATTGGACATGGGGGTGGGGGTATGTGCATGAAGTAATCTCATTTTAGATACATCGATTGCTTGGTGTGACCAGGAACATTTAATAAATATATATATATAATCTAAATATATATGATAATGATATTGATAATGATAATGATAATAATAATAATGATGATGATAATACTAATAATAATACTACTACTACTACTACTACTAATAATAATAATGATTATAATGATAATACTAATAATAAGATAAAAATAATGATAATACTAATAATAACAATAACAATAATAATAATAATAATAATAATAATAATAATAATAATAATAACAATAATAATAATGAAAAAAATAATAATAAAAATGATAATAAAAATGATAATAATAAAAATGATAATGATTTACTGCATCAAATTTTTCCATACAATACTTTTTCCCTTTCAAATCCAGAATTTGGTATTGAATCCGGTCCTGGTACCTCTCCCTAGAAATCTCAAGACTAGCAGCTAGTCTATTTCCAAATGTGAGATACGCTGCTGTTGGGTGGCAGGTGCCATATGGTATGGAGGGCAGTCTTCCACCCCATTAGCCGGGCACAGAGGGGTGCCAGGGCACAGGTGGCGGGTACGGTAGGGTGCTAGCAGAGGGCGCTTACAGTTTGTGCACCGGGGCGGCAGATGATAGATCACCAACACTTAAATATTCAACAACTGTTACTTGCTGGCATTAAAGTTAATAGCTGGTGACACAACTGTTACTCTATTACAAGTCACTGGGTGATAAGAAAGCCAGGCAGGCAAAATCGACAATGTATATATATATATATATAAATATACATATACATATACATATATATATATATATATAATATATATATATATATATATATATATATATATGTATATACATATATATTCGCATATATATGTATACACACACATTACTATTATTATTATCATTATTATTATTATTATTATTATTATTATTATCATTATTATTATTATATTATCATCATTATTATTATTATTATTATTATTATTATTATTATTATTATTATTATCATTATTATTATTATTATTATTATTATTATTATTTTTATTATTATAATTATTATTATTATTATCATTATTGTTATTATCATTATCATTATTATTATTATCATTAATTTCACTATTATCGTTCTCATAATAATCATTTTTATTTTTATTATTATTATTATTATCCTATTATCCTTTTTGCAGTTTGGCTATGAAAGGAGTACTTTTTTTTCACTCTTTCACTGCACTGTCTGATTCGTACACTAGACAATGACCTGTCATTTTCCCTGGTAAAGACAGGCAATAATCGCTTCAGAAGGTGAAAGGTGACATGTGTCTGAGGGCTAGCAGGATGTGACCTGATCGTCTCAGCCTTGCCCTAATACCTAATTACCAATCACACCTAATACTACAATACACGCAGGCTTTGGAGTCAGCTTCTTCACCATCTATATGCCTAGATCTCCCTTTAACTCTAATGCTGCTGGTGGCTAATTTGGCCATCACAAAATTATGCAAAAAACCTTAAGAATAACTGAAACCATGGCAAATGGGTACTCATCTGATAGTACTCGGTGATAGCTATCCAATGAATACCAACATGACAGGGTTAAGATGGTTTTCAAAAATCTTTGCATCCTTGTGCATTGGAAAGAAGTAGCCTCAGGATTGGGAGGGTTAATAAGACAGCAGGGTGTCTGGGTGTCAATAGTTCACCTATTAAAGCTTAAAAAAATCACCCCTCACGACACCCAATTTTTCTGTGAATAATTTCTAAATTTGTCAATTACAAGGATAACATTGGAAGTTTTTCAACCTCAATATAATTTTCATGATGTGTACAGTATATGGATATTATGCCTTATTCAATAAGTATATATACAAGGTTAATAAGTTATGGTTGTAATCTGAGTATATTGTCAAGAAGAAAACTGTTAAAGTATGCCACTACTTAATCAGACACAAAATTCTTGTAGTGCAAGATGTGTACGGATCGACTAATTGGAAAGGACTGTTTTGACTTTATGAACAAAATGGATATAATCTAAGCTGAAATAAAAACAAAGGATTTTCCATAATGCACCACATGGCGATTTTATTTGTCCAACTGGGACCTTCACTCTCCATGATGCACCTAATCCTAATTTAATGAAGAAGGCCAGCTAAAATCTTGTCAGGAGATTTTTTTCTCAATATGATCATATTAGCTCTTTCTAAGCTGTCGCAACATGGTCATTATCATAAAACCTTTCATTTCATCAATCACTTCATGCTCATCATAAGTGGCTAAAACATTCTAAACTAAAGGATTTGTGAACCTCATGATGAATTTGAAATTTTAAAAAAATTGTTTTTATTTCACTCGCTGCCATATAGGTTCAGCAGAAAGCCAGTGGGTGAGGAAACCATTGTATCTGGAGTACACCAATGCCCAACCTCGAGTCACTGTCAACTTTCTCACATGCCCCAGCCAGAATTCTTTGAACCTAGGCAACAGTGAGAGACTTAAAGTATGTTGCTGGACCCATGAGTTGAAAATGCAAATGAAGGCTTTCTTGTTAAATATACAGAGAACTATAGAAGTTATTCAGGTCTACCTTTCACTGCATACACTTCTTGAGAAGGATGACAACTTACCTGAAAAAGACAAAGAAAAATCATCAAACTCATGCAACAAAAGTTATTGAAGTGATCATAATACATTACTTTGCGCATGCAGTTAAAAATAATACAGTAAAATACAACGCAATGGGATATAATGATACCATACACCAATACAGTCAGTACTTATCCATATTGTGAAATTGGGATACAGCCATACATCTGTGAGCCTGACTTTAGATATGCAAAGTTCCAAACTCAAAAAGTATCCTCCTAATATTTTATAACTAAATAAATAAAATCAAACATTTTTAGAACACACTTACATACAAGGCAAGTAGTTATTGATTTCAACTTGCCCGTGACAATTTTTGACAGCTTGCCCATTTGGGCACTAAAATGTACTTGCCGCAAAGGCTGTTTTTCAACTATTCAATTGCCATGGCAATTGGGCAAGTACTTTACATTGGTGCCTATACTTTTCAAGGAAACCCCTTTGATAAGGAGTATCTGTATCTATAACACATTTCACTATAATTTCTGACTAAATGCTATTACAAATAATATATGAAGGTGTGCAGAAGGTCCAATGGGTAATGGGATCCAATCATAATTCCTCCTTCAAAAAAAACTTCAAAATATGATTTTTTTTCTTAACATCAACATAGTTGGACACTCATGTTTTTTTTTTGTAACCTGCACAATTGGATTTAAAATACTGGAGAACAGTAAGGGATTTTTGTCGCTACTTCGAAAATTTTGTATAAATTCCACTTAGGTTCTCTGTCTCTCTTCCATTACATGGCATAAATCAAGCATAGTGTGTCGTTATGATGAAATTCAATACGCAAAATTGTTTGTTACATGCTCCACCGGGTAAAAAATGCTGAAAGAACAGTAAGGGATTTTTGTCACTACTTCAAAAAATTTTGTACAAATTCTACTCGGTTCTGTGTCTCTCTTCTATTACATGACATAAATCAAGCATGGTGTGTCGTTATAATGAATGCACGCGGAAGCGTTCTTTGTTCTTGCCCAAACTGCCTCGACTATAAAATCAGCCCGCAGAAAGGTTGGGCGCTGATAACCAGTGTTTCAGCCAATTTTCCCTGACGTAAATCATGGCAACTAAGTGCCAACAATTAACCATTCACTCACTGAAATACTCCCAATCAGGTTTGGATGCAGATGCGGGTTTGAGGATTTCCAATAACCCCCTCTCCCTCCTCATTCAGTTCAGAATGTTGATTTCCTTCTTATCACTCTTAAAGTTTTGCTTAACCCTCCCAATGCAACACACACATATATGCATTTGTGCTTCATTTTGATTTGTCAAATGACTATGGTGGACTAAAACACATGACTCAGGTAAATTTACCATTTAGTTAAAACAAAACCCCGACCCCACTCCTACAGAACAAGCCCCCAGTGAGGGAAATTCTGAATCAGCCCCTGTCAATGGAGAGAAACACAGCTGAAATAATACAAAGCCATTTCATTATAGAGCTAGTATGGTGATAGCCCAGATTTCTAGGCTGTCATATTTATCTTTTCTCTCAGGTTGTTCTGTTATAGGGATTAGTGCCTTTAATTTTTTTTTAGGTACAATAAAATATTGATAATTGCTTTAAAAAGATTCAATATCTTAACAATATTTTTAATGATACGGCCTGCCTCTCAGGGACCTCACTTCACCTAACTAATGATACTACTGTGACCTTTTTTCAATAGGATACAGTATCCCCATTCAATATTGACATTGGTATTGTATCGAGTAGAGTACCAAGTACCTGAGTACCCGTACCAAACCCTACTCTATTACCAGGTACCAAGTGGTCAGGGTGGCAAGAGTGGCTTTAAGTACCAGTTATCTCACTAAGTAAATAGAGGACTCAGTTTGAGTATAACTGCATGAATCCACTACTATAGATAGGATGGAATGGTGCCATCAACCTACACCAAAGTGGTTGTACCACTCAGAAGGGAATGTCAACTTTTCATGGATTAGGAGCCTTGTATAGTCTAGTATAGTGAGAGATGCTGCTATTCCCATGCTGGTGCCACAGTATCTAATGGATCACGAGATGTTGATGTTCATTAATGAACGATACTTGAATGCTATCTAATGGTTAAGTGGTGTCGCTAGAGCTAGCGGCAATGGAGGTGATGGCAGTTATAAGAGTGACATTAACCCTTATGCTGCTGGTGGCTAATTAAGTGGCCAATACGAAATGATGCAAAAACCTGAAAAATGACTGAAACCCTGGCATATGGGTACTCATCTGAGAGTACTCAGCAAGAGCTTTCTAATGAATACCAACATGACAGGGTTTAGACGATTTTCAAAGATGTTTGCGTCCTTGTGCTTTGGAAAAAAGTAGCTATAGCATTGGAAGGATTAATTATTTGCTTGTGGTGGTGATATATTAGTAGGTGATGATGATGATGACGAGTGATGATAATGGTGATGGTGATGATGGTATTTATGATAATGACGATGTTGGGTATTTATGATGATAATGATGATGACGATGATTATTCCCGGGATTAATTGTTCTCTTCACCTAGCTATCCCGCTGAGGCAGAGAATTAAGACAACAAATATATTCTCTCTTCTATTATAAAAAATGCATGTTTTCTTCAAATTTCAAAATGCCACTTTTACATAGTTCTGGCTAACCAGAATATTTGGTTGTTCTAAAGTGTGATTTTGGGTGCCCAAATGATGCCCAGACATCTTGTCGGCTGAGGCATTGCTTCTGACTCTCCAAGAGTTTAACTATCAGCATATTCCTGTCTCTCCATAAATTGCATCAGACCTTTTTTTTTTTTTTGAAATCTTCATTGTGTCTGACTTGAGAGCCTCCCTGAGTCAGTCGAACTGCATGGGGATGGGGGACTTCAGCTCCTACTTCTCTCATTAAAATATAATCCTCAGAAATTGGAAGTGCTTATCTATGCTGACCACAATACCCAATGCTGACTTGATTTTCCCCTCTCAATAACCTCTTTCTTAACCCTTCCAATGCTAAGGCTTCTTTCATCCAAAGCACAAGAATGCAAAGATTTTTGAAAACCATTCAAACCCTGTCATGTTGGTATTCATTGGAAAGCTCTCGCTGAGTGCTCTTATACAAGTACCCATATGCCAGGGTTTCAGTCATTTTTCAGCATTTTTGCATAATTTTGTATTGGCAAAATTAGCATCCAACAGCTTAAGGGTTAACCCCTTTGTACTAGCAGCCCACATCAGACCTTCATCCCCCACAGTTAACCCATTCATACCTGTAGCCCAAAACCGTCTGATTATTTTGGAATGTACCAATTTATTGTAAAGCACAAGATGACCTGACAACTTTGAACAGAAATCTTCAAATAGAGTAATATTTGAAAGTATTCAAAAGGGGATTGTTGAACCTTATATTACTGGCACAACAATTTTCAGTCAATAATTTCTCAAAATATCGCTTTGTTTACAATATGGGTAATTAAATGTGGAAATATACCAATTTCCATCTAGAGTGCATCGATGATCTGAAAACTTTGAACATAATTACGTTAACTCATAACATAAATATTTGCTGAGAATATGTTGAACCTAACATGAACAACAGCTCTGGTCAAATATTTCTCAAATTACTGTTTCATTATAAAGATAACAATAATAATAATAATAATAATAATCTTTATTCAAAGAGGGTAACTCAGTCCAATGGTAAGGATCTTCCCTGAGGCCCTCTGGCATGTTTACAAGTAGCCTGATGGCCCCAGGGTTACAAAGTAGTACAGTACATTACTTTTAGGTATCTAGACTTGAAGGAAGGTAGAGATATGCCCTGTGTATCAGAATAAGTGTTAATTCACTCCAGATGTAAAAGGGTTAATTAAATCATCTTGATGACCTTTGACCTGGGTTATCCTGACAGGAACTCCGAGGAGATTATCTCTCCTTAATCCCAACTCTCTACGGCTCGTGACTGGCGGATCACAAAAACCTCAATCAAAAAACTCACTCACATGCAAATTAGGTGGTCAGCATCATAATCCCATTTTAGATTAGCAAATGACTTTGAAGAAAGTTTTATAAAACGAATCACAGTGCGTTATTTTATCATTTAATAGTTGATATTTGGTATTTAAACATTTCTAACTGAAATATTCAAAGGTTCAATACTTAAATTATATACCTTATTAAGCGAGCCTGTTTATTTATTGAACCACTTCAACTTCAGCACTGCCGATTCCATTTATAAATTGAGAATTAACCCTCTTGCTGCTGGTGGCTAATTTGGCCAATAGAAAATGATGCAAAAAACCTGAAACCCTGGCACATGGGTACTCATCTGAGAGTACTCAGCGAGAGCTTTCAAATGAATACCAACATGACAGGGTTTAGGATGTTTTACAAAATCTTTGAGTCAATGTGCTTTGGACGAATGTAGCCTCATCATTGGAAGGGTAAAGAATAATTCTACAAAATAACTGAAGAAGATGCCTTAAAGCATAATATCTAGGGCTGTCATTGTTTAAGAAAATTTGTCGATTCGATATATTGATATTACTTTTTTCGATTTTGATTATTTCGATACGATACATTGATATATGCCCATGGATTCTGTAGCATTTAATCAGAGTATGTTGGGTACTGTTTAAAATTCAGAACACTATGACATATGCATTATTTATTTAAGGTTTAAACCTCACATCTTAGACCCTGCAGGGAGGGTACTTTTGTAATACTGCCTAACATATTCCTCATTAGAAGACTTTTGAGGCAATATATTTTATAAAGGGCTGAGTATTCAAATACAAACACAGTAGAGAAAGAAATTCATTAAAATCATCCCCATAATGGTTAACCTTAATCCTTATTAAATCAAATATTGGCAGTGTTTAAGTGTGGCAGGGTTTGAATTTCTAAGAGAATGAAATATTTGTTTGTATACATTATTTTATATTACTTATTATTCAACACCCAGCAACTTGCTACATTTAATAACATCATTACAACATAACTACATAACACTTATAAGAGCGCTGGTCTGAGAATCGCATCAGCCACATTGTTTGTGAACGGAGAATTACGAATCATTGATTGTGATTGTTCATCATATCATACCTCAGGTCAATCTCGCTGCGACGGATATTCACGAAACTGATTGTGAATTTCCGTTCTTTCATTGGTGGCTTGCCTCACTATAAACTCTCCCTATTGCACTGCAAAAAGAAAGTGCGGCAAGAGACCACATCATTGATTTTGTAAACAACATGGCGGCGCCCATGTGTGGGGAGCGAGCGGCGAACGGCTGCAGCGCACTTCACAGTTTTGCCTTTAAGTATGTTAGTTTTTCTTTTTTTGCCATCTCGATGCATCGATTAATGCATCGAGATGGCAAAGTTGCAGACATCGATTGACTGCAATTGTCGGTTTATCGATAGGAGGCGTATCGATGACTGCCCTAATAATATCCTTTTACAATGTCATGGGATCTACATTGGTGTAAAATAAATTGAATTTTATGTTTGAAAATGACAATCTACTAAATCATTTCCCCTCATTCTGGGGTGTCCTGAGGGGTGATTTTTGCGGGTTTGGGTGTCCAAATGAGACCGATGTTAGCACCTCACTATGATGATCAATCATACAACTTGATGAAAAAAAAGTGAGTTTCTCGCCAAAAAATCACTTAGCTATGGTTGTTGACACTTACTCCTGTCACGCCAAGATCAAGATAATAAGGAATTATGGGTATGTAAATCAATTATGCAGGTTTATGCAAATTAGGATGATTAATGCGAACGGCCATTTTTTGACAACCGCAGGGTGCAGCTGGTTACATAATTGGGTCGTTACCACGGTAACCACAAACACCTGTGACACTAAGACCTGTCAATCAAACGTCTGTTCCTGTCCAAATAAAGGATTTGGGAAAATTAAAAAAACCTTTCGGCCGGAAAATTATTATTCTTTCTTGGTATTGGGTAACCCCCTGTGAGATGACAAGGCATGGTTTAGAATTACGCTTAAAGCCGCTGGGTTTAAATTGCTCCACTCTAAAATTCATGTGGCAGGAAAACTGAGAAGTTTAGGAAATTTAAAGTGTCAGGTTTTAATTATAATTCAATGCTAAGATGCTTAACCCTTCCAATGCTAAGGCTACTTTTGCCCAAAGCACAAAGTAGCAAAAGATTTTTAAAATCCATCTAAACCCTGCCATATTGGTATTCATTGGAAAGCTCTCTCTGAGTACTCTCAGATGAGTACCCATATGCCAGGGTTTCAGTCATTTTTCAGGTTTTTTGCATCATTTTGTATTGGCCAAATTAGCCACCAGCAGCTAAGATGCTTAATCCATTCAAAGCTGGAGATCTACTTGACGAGAGTCATCTGGTTTTCAAACATTTTTATGTCCTTGTGTTTTGGACAAAAGAAGCCTCAGCATTGGAAGGGTCATATAGCCTTATTCAAATAAGTAAATACATGTTTATGGTTGTAATCTGAGTATGATGTGGTCTCACTTGAAAAAAAGGATGCTTAAAAAATTCACAATTGTCAATTTTGGGCACCCAGTTTCTTAATCCCAGTTAAAAAGTAGGATGCCCAAAAATTATACAATTGTCAATTTTGGGCACCCGGTTTCTAAATCCTAGTTAAGACCCTGGTGCAGACCACTGTCATAGTAATCCTTCATCCTGTCTTGCCTGTCCCTTGCACATAACATCAAACTTTCATACTAACGGCCCAATGCTCATGTTCCCGAAATGAACGCGAAATATACGAGGCATCGAGACCTCGACGTGCTGTCTTTCGTCAGCCGTGTTCGGATAATTCCTCAATGCCGGCCTTTTGATAATTTCAATTATTAGCATGGCCGGCTTGCATGATGACTGACAGTTTATTTTCAATGTGTGAATATTTAATCGACTTGCAATCCCTTAGTAGCCGGATCATTAATTCAGGACTTGTTGACCCCTGACCTTTGACATGGGGTCAAGTCTTATTGATGAAATGAATAATGAGGAGACTCTTCACATATCTACAATTTTTTGACTTGGAAACATTTTTTCTAGTTGCTGGTGGCTAATTTTGCCAATAGAAAATGATCCAAAAAAGCTACAAATGACAGAAACCTTGACAAATGGGTCATCATCTGAGAGAACTTGACGAGAGCTTTCTAATGAATACCAACATGACAGGGTTAAGTTATTTTTCAAAAATCTTTGCATCATTGTGCTTTGGACGAAAGTAGTCTCAGCATTGGAAGGGTTAAGAGAGAAGATTGAGTTATGACATAATATGTTTAGTTTTGTTCTGTAAAAACAGAACGCTCACCATTACATATTCAAACATCACTAACCAGTTTTGGTATCCTTATCTCTCCCAAGAATATATATATATATATATATATATATATATATATATATATATATATATATATATATATATATATATATATATATATATATATAATATATATATAATATATATAATATATATATATATATATATAATATATATACATATATATATATATATATATATATATATATATATATATATATATATATATATATATATATATATATATATATATATATATATATATATATATATATATATATATATATATATATATATATATTGAATTAACCTAAACAATTTCTAGACGGGCATAATGAAATGTAGATCTTACAAATATCTGTAATAATTTTACTGTTTATTTAATTATATGATGGGAAAACTCAAACATAGATCTTTTTGTTAAAGTTAAATAGTAATTTACACCATTTTCAATAACCAGGAATGTCAGCTATCACAAAGTCATAATTCAATAACCTGAAATTCCCATTACAATAACTCTTTATGAAATTCCCATATCAATGACCCTGAACCCATTTCACTATAATTCGTCACTAAAAGCAATCAAAAAACCTCGTAATTACCGTGGTCATTAGACACGCCCCCTTCCCATAATACACCTGTAATCAGAGCTGCGCAGCGCCAGGTAAGCCCGCTGATCTTAATGTTGCATGGCATGTAGGTATTTGTCAATTTCTGATTCATACCGTTGGTTCTTTGTTGCGGTGCGTTTTTCTGACAGGGATGATATTTATGCGAGCGGTCGTCTTTTCAAGCGAGTCAGAGGGACAGATTGATAAATGCTATCTACACGATTTTTTGGCAGCTAGATTGCTGGTCTCAATTTTCAACATTGTCTATAATTGCCTTTAATAAATGGCATTTCTTCTGACATATTTTCAGCATATCATATCTGCTACGTTGCTGATATTTAATTACTTGAAGTTGTTGATCATTATCTTTTTTTATTTTTAAATTATTTTTTTCAAATACCGCTATCATATTATGACCAAAAGCAGCAATCATGTGGTACTCAGGGTGTAGTTATAGCCAGCAGGACATCCAGGCATCATCTGGACACCTAGACCCTCAACAATTACCCCTCAGGACAACCAAAATGTTCTCCCTCCATTCTCGGGCTCCCTTCTTCCCCCTTCTCAGTGAATAAATTATGGTATGGAGATATTGTGGCAAATGATTAATAACTTTGTCAATAGAGGTCTCTATATACAGTAAAAATTGAAAAGGTATATATTATCTACTGCTCAGGTTTACTAGTGGAGGATCATGTGAAACGGCAGTCTATCTATCTATCTTTCTATCTATACATATATATGCATCTATATATATATATATATATATATATATATATATGTATGTATATATATATATATATATATATATATATATATATAATAAATTATATATATATATATATATAATTATATATATATATATATGTATATATATATATATATATATGTATATATATATATATATATATATATATATATATATATATATATATATATATAGAGAGAGAGAGTGATGTATATATATATGTATATGTATATATATATATATATATATATATATATATATATATATATATATATATATATATATATATATATATATATATATATATGTAGAGGTATATATATATATATCTATATTATAAGAGAGGAGGCCCAATCCTTTGCAACGCATGATCTCCGTTGCCACGCCTGTTTGCCTAATTCTGAGTTGGCAGTTTGGTGGACTAGTGTATCTAGATGGTTCTTGACGTAAACACATTTCAAAATATTAATCAAAAAGATGATTTTGATGATGATTTTTAAACATGTATAGCTCTCCGGGACGTCTGATCACCACTCGCACAACACCCAATAAGTTACATCGTTCGGGCAGTCTCAGGAGAGCCTACTACAGCTTACTACAGCTCTCTGGGATGCCCGTTCACCACTCGCACAACACCCAATAAGTTACATCGGTCGGGCAGTCTCAGGAGAGCCTACTACGGCTTACTACAGCTCTCTGGGACGCCCGTTCACCACTCGCACAACACCCAATAAGTTACGTCGTTCGGGCAGTCTCAGGAGAGCCTACTACG
>CAWWDR010000203.1:0-5000 GCA_963942565.1 Maea johnstoni
TTTAATGATTTCAATTGGCTAAATCTATAATTTTTCACTTACACATAAAACAATATTTAGTTTGACTTTCAGGCTCATTTATTTGATATTGCTGGCTCCTGATCAGCTGCTTCTGAAACAAACTAGCCCAACATTAACAGATGTCAAATACATGGGTTAAATGATTTTATTTATTGTCACTTTTTTCCGCCTTTGTGAGTGATGCAGGGACACTATAGTGACAGTATTCTGTCAGATTCAAGAGACATTGGTATTGAATTTACTGTTTATCATGTACTGGTATTATATTCATTTTCAATGGAATTCTTGAAGAAAGTAACCACCTGAACAGCTTGTAAAAAATACCGTCTAAAGATCTGTCATGCATTATGAGAGGTACTGATCCTAGTTTTATAAAAAGTAAGGCAATGTTGAGATAGAGTAAGCAGTCAGTAGCAATGTCTTAGACCACACAGCTATCAGGGCAGGCCCTGGGATTTGGAATTTTGATCACTTTTTCTGCCAGATTGCGGCTTAGTTGTGACTAGCCAATTGTGAGTGCTGGAGAAAACCCGAAAAACACTGCTTAACCCCAAGGCACTGGCAACCTTACCCCTGCTGGGATTTAAACCCAAGTAGTGGTGAGAAACAGCTAGCAGTCAGTGGCAATGCCTTAGATCAGGGCAGGCCCATTGGTCCTGCAAGACTGACTATCTGTAAGATGCCAAATAACATTCATGAGTTCTTAAAACCTGTAGTCACACTTTTCTAGTCCTTCATAAGCTTTCTTCCCCATTAAAAAAAGTGTGCATATCATTGTGTATTAGGCACAATACTAGTATTGCTTACCAAGAATTCAGTCAGTTTCAATTTAAAAACCGTGACTTGTGTTTTGTTATCAGCTGGGCTAGCGAAGGCCTGACTACTTTTGCAATATTCTTGGCATCAGACTTGGTAGCCTTCTGCCCAGTAAGATTCTCATCCTTGCTCCGGATCACCTCTGCCATCATATCCTTGAGGTAATCATAGCACTTCTCCTCAGTGATAGGTTTTGCCACCCATTGCTGTGTAGCTTTGCTCCAAACTCCTCGGTACATCGGCTGCCCCTTTCTCTGTCCATCGGAGCATATCACCCGCTGAGATCTTCCTGTGTTGTGATTGTGGTTCAGAGCTGTCAGTTGCATGCGACCAATCATCGCAGGACGGTCAAATTCACATCTTTTTGGTGAATACTTGTTCATTAGAGAGTGGTAGACCTCCACCTGACCTGTATGCAGAAACTTACTGAGTTTTTCTATATCCTTTAGTAGGTTCTTGTTAAGAACAACTTCTTCTAGGGCCCTAAATGGAAAAGAGTCCCACCTTATCCACTTTTTCGTTCTGGCTTCTTCCCCAGGAAGGGGTGAGTGCTCACATGCATGGAAAAGCTCTTTTCCTTCCCAGGAGTGTTGATTTGTGACATGCATTAGTACTGACTCCCACTTCTCAACAAGTAGATTTGGGTTCCCTTCACATGTTAGAGCACTCCACCATAAGTGATTGCAGACAGATTTTATCCATTCTGCAAGAGCCTTGAACTTTTTGTACTTTGCTTTCTCTGTTAGCTTTTTTCTGACCCAGTTCACCACATGGTACGGGTCAAATTGGTGTCCGATTCCTTTCCTCGAATACTTGTCTTTCATGAGCTTTTTGATGGATACGTGGCGATCAGTAGACACATCAGTTACAGTCAGAGGTGAATCCACAATTCGGTCCATCACTTTCTCAAAACCAACTTTTTCCATGCCTACAGAGCTTGTAGCTTCGGTAACCTGAACTAATTCAAAGTCCACAACCTTTTGGGAGGTGTTATCCATGAGAGTGTAGGTGCAATACTTAGCACTGAATCCTGGTGAATCACATCTTCCATCACCTGCTAGTGTGATTGGGTGATTAGACAAAGCTGCGACCACTTTCCCTTGTTCTTCTTTCCAGTGGCGTTCTACTACTGGTAGCAAAATGTTCCTTTGAAGTTTATAATACGAGGTACACCCTGGGACTTGTAGATTCAATAAAGATGACATCTCAGCCACACGTCCATAAGTAAGACCACTAAAAAGGGTAGCTGATGCTATCATCAAGTTCCCTACTGGCATCTTGTTTCCAACCATAGGCTGCGAATCCCAATCCAGGATTACATGACCAGATATACAGAAGGCATCTACATGCAACATACTTCCACATACCCTCCTCTCTATGACATCAACAGGAGCACTACAGTCGGGACACCTTAGTTTGTGAAACACAGAGTCCATAGTTGACTCAAATACCATAAACTTCCGTTCCCTGACACAAAGTTCTGGAATGTTCTCATGGCCGTTTTCGCTTTCGCAGGAATGGTCTAGAATACTTTCAGTTGTGCTGTCTGGAAGATAACTAGCATCACCATTAGGGTCTTTTGCAGGTGAGGTCACTGGTGAATCTAAGGTACTGATGCTTTCAAATGACATTTCAGAGTGTTTCTGTGGGCTTGAAATAGGTGTACATACGGGGGTTGAATGTGTGAATCTGCTTGGATCCTTTGATGAAGGAGATGTTTCCATGGTGCCTAATTTTAGGTTATTTTATTGAAAAAATACTGAAATGGGGATATTTTTTGGTTCTGACTGTATGAATTTATAATTCTGATTGGAAAGTGCAAACCTCAGTCAAATGGTCTTTGAAAGATACTGGTGAATTGCTACAAAATGCACCCATAATGCCTGATTTTAGGGTAAATTTATCCAGATATGACAAAAAAATTAAAACAAATGGCTTTGACTACATAGATTTGACAAGGCAAATTCATGTTTGGATTATCAGCTGATAAGGAAATAGTCATTTCCAGGGCTCTTACATTGATTTGAGTTAGTGGATAGAAACCATTACGTCCTAATTGCTATGGAATACACATGTGCTGATCACTTAGAGGAAATGGTCACACCTGTGAGTCAGTAAGCCGGCCTCTTGGGAATTAAGTCTAGACAGGGCTGGAGTACTATGTATTTTACTTCCTGTCATCAAGATGATCATTTAGAGTCTTAAAATGCATCTTAGAAGGGTGGTCTGAACATATGACTGAAATTTACTAGTTTGTTGTTAATAAACCTTGTTAAGGATAACTGTTATGGGGAGAGCTTATAGCAAACCCTTTTTAAAATGGTTTGATTTAGCTGTCATATACCCTAGGACTCTACATCCCTCATAATAATCCAATCCCACTATCAGGTGTAAGAGTCAATATGAGTTTTAACTGTACAAAAACATAACTATTTGGTAAATCAAATGCCCAAAAACAATGACAGGTCACTTAGGTCATAGGTGATAGTGATAGCCTCTGCAATTACTTAAAGAAGTTATTTCAATTGCAATAAAAACTCTGATTGATGGAAGATAGTAGTGTTTGATTACAAACAAATGAATGCATTTTGACCATACATTGTTTGTCTTAGGCTTAAATCAGGGCTTAAATCATTGTGTAGGTTGAATCATACATATTGAAATGACTCTTTGCTGTTCAAACAAATATAACTCACCTGTTTCTGTGTGCGTTTTTCTGCTCTTTTGGCACGGCTGTCATCCACTAAATGCGGCTTGAATGCAAAAACAGTTGGCACTGCATCTCTTTTCAACTTCTTCTTTTTCTTTTGATATCCCATTAGTCTTGCCTCCATATCATCCATGAAGCAGGATGCCTCAAAGTGGTCCTCACATACTCTTTTATATGTGGCAAAGTTGAAGTTCTTGACACTCCATCCAGTACCAATGTTGTGGAGCCATTGTGCTGCTAAATTCCTTTTCTCTGGATGTATTTTTGCATTAGGGATTGTATAAAATATTCTTTTGTCTCTAAGATTCCTGTCAGTCCTATTATTACATCCATATGCTGCACACAGCACCATGATTCATGAATTTCCCAACATGAGTAGGAGAACTGCACTGACTGTAGGTCTCTGGCACCAGTGCAGAGCAGTGCCTGTGGTGCTAGAAATATGACATGATTGGTCATGTGACCTACACAAAATGGACGCCCTATGGTTTTGGCCAGGAAGCCCCTGGCTCCACAGAAAATTGCAATTTCCTCTTCAACGGGTACTAGGAATGGATTTGTGAGTTGGGCAATTAACACATACCATATGGCACTACACATTTAGCACAAGTTATCCCAATGGTGCATTTGCCCTTTAAGTTGCAAACACGACCCGCATTTCGTCATTGTTATTATTTATCATCAAGACGCTGTTCTCAGTAAGCCTATGAAATACGCATTTCTTAATTTCCTATATCTTCAAATATTGCAATTATGGATATTGATTATGCTTAAACTGTCATTGACGCTAATGAACATGAAAAGTGAAGCGACCCAATTGTCTATTCTATTATTAGAAACGGCAGCTTCTAAAATGCGGAACCGGAATGTATGTAAAACTCGTGCCAATATGATGGACCATGAGTGAAGGAGGGAACAATGAAATTTATTTTCAAGACCGTCTTTTTGGGAGGGTAAATATAACTTGTTCCCGACTTAACCGACCATTCTAGTGGATGAATATCGATCAATATACATTTTCTATCTACCTTTCTGTCTGTCTGTATGTATTACTGTCTATCTGTATATATATATATATATATATATATATATATATATATATATATATATATATATATATATATATATATATATATATATACTATCTATCAATCTATCTATCTTTTTATGTGTGAGAGCCTTAGATAAATAAAATTCTTTTCTTCGTCTAATGTGAGAGCATCCAAACACACACACACATAAATGTATGTATGTGTGTGTGCGTATGTGTGCATATATAGATAGGTTAAGATAGAGAAATACGGAAAGACAGGCAGATGATATGATATACTTCATTGATTCCATCACAACGTAGTTTATGAACCAATTCATGAACGCACACACACGCCCACACACAGTCATTTATATACCACCCCCCCCCCCCCCCAACCCCCACGCCCCACGCACATAAGAT
>CAWWDR010000203.1:7500-10000 GCA_963942565.1 Maea johnstoni
GTAGTAGTAGTAGTAGTAGTAGCAGTAGTAGTAGTAGTAGTAGTAGTAGTAGTAGTTGTGGTAGTATCTAATTGTCGTGATTTGTTTTCAAGCACAAACACTGAAAGCTCAATCTGCCGCCGTTGATGGAGTACGGCCGTTTGTTTTAAATGGCGATCAGTAGAATATTCCTATTCGCGTAGATGATCATTTTCATTGTCATAATGATAATAATAATCAATTTGTAGTTTTTCTTAAATTCCTCCGGGATAATCTATTTTGTCTCTAATCTATAATTTACAATAGTAGTAGTAGTACGTTTATTTGCTGTAATCACAAAATTACAAAATTCGCACTACCTCTCCTGATACTGATACATCTAGATTCCAATATCAGAAGGTATAGATACAAAAGAAAAGAACATAATACAAATAATATAATAATACAAATACTATAGGTATCGCAGAGGGCAATACAAGTTACACTCAGGCATCATTAAGCCTGTTTCAAGTTATCACATTATGCCTGATGCTCATTCTAAGCGTTGAGGCTGCATCAGTGTTAACAAATTGAGAGGGACACATCATTACTGCTTGGTTGGGGCAGTGTTTAGTATCAGTCTCACTTACATCAAAAACTGAACAGAAGATAAATTAACTTAATACGAACAAAATAAAGTAAACAAACAGAACTACATGTTCCACGGAAGCGATAACATGCCTGCTTCATGTTGTCTATGTAATTCTGGTACTCATACTGGGCAGCGCAGAAACATTAGTATAGGCGTGTTGGGAAAAGGAAAAAAAACAAAAACATCTTTACTGCACAAACCGAGCATCGTTAAGGACCTCACTTATTCCATGAATGAACTTGTTCTAGTTAGAAGCTTGCGCCTCTTTTGGTGTTTATACCATCCGCGCAGGGGCGGGAATACACATAGGGGACACAATATAGGAAACACTATATAGCAGGGATGCGGGTTCTAGTTCATTTCGTGGGTCTCATCACCGGGTAGGGCGATTTTTAATGGCTCTATGCTAATTATTATAATCCATTGTTTAGTATTTTTCCAAATTCAACTGATCTTTCACAGCCACACAGAAGAATTGTTTCACCCTCTCTTGTTAATTACAATATAAGCACACCTTTCAGTTTGCATGATATTCATCTTACATAATTCATATTTTGTGGTAACCCTGTAACGGAGAAATATGAATTGAATGAAATGCATGTACATATTCACATTGGATTGATTACTGATAATGAAAACCTTTTCAAGATCACCATGTGTGAACATTTGTCATGTTTTCTTTGACTTTCCATGGACAAGAAATATACATCACAGTTTATGCTATCCTTGCCCTAGACTTGCTACAAGCCTGTGATATCTGGCTCTTTCACTGAGCTGACCTGAGTTGATTTCACTCCAGGTTTAGTTCTGAATAAATCCTCAAGGGGGACACACTTGAGCTCTAGTCTGTATCACGTATTTCCAACTGACATCCTAGTATACCGCAGTGCCATCTATCCACAAGGGAGGACATTTAAATATGGCCCGGGAGGCAGGCTATCCTTGCCCCTAAGCGTGATTCTTTAAGTGGTTTACTTGCAAGGTTCTATAATACACGACGGTGCCCGCTGTAATTAAGCACCTACGGAAAGATTAGCCCATATCGTAAAGGTACTCTCCGCAATGGCACTTATCGAAAAGCCTTATCATGAAGGTTATCCCCATAATGTCACGTATGGACTAGCCAGTATCGTGAAGGTTATCGCCATTATAGGCATGGTAATTATGTTCAAACAGTTTCAATACCGCAATGAGAAGTAAGGTAATGAATTGCTCAATAATTCTGCACCAGGTCAAATGAGGTCATTACGAGCGTATAAAAAAGGAAAAGTATGGCAAGCATTCCATGCAAAAAAATGACTATTTTCGGATATCCGAAATTCAGCTGAATTTCGGATATCCGGTCATTTATGGATATCCAAAATTCATTTACGGATATCCGAAATTCATTTACGGATATCCGAAATTCAGCTGAATTACGGATATCCAAAATTCATTTACGGATATCCGAAATTCATTTACAGATATCCGAAATTCCTCTGATTTTTGGATATTGGAAAATTAATTTCGGATATCCGAAATTATTTACGAATATCCGTAAATGAATTTCGGATATCCCTAAATGAATTACGGATATCGGAAAATAATGATTATTTGCATGGCATGCTTGCCATAAGGAAGTATTCCTCACCGTTTTATGATTGGGTCAAACGCATTCAAGTAGCAAGGTAATAGTGAAGGTAAAGGTAAAGGTATTCGGTTTATAGTCTTGTATCCACCGAAATGTTCACACGACCTTCCTTGCTTAGCAGGCCCGTACACACAGAAACCATTTCAATCCACCGAAGGATATTCCAGAGCAGCTGGCAGCATATAGCGCACAAGCTCTAAGCACTGCCTTTTTAATGCTAGGTACCAATTTTACAGCTGGGTAGACTGGGGCAGTATGGA
>CAWWDR010000203.1:12500-14674 GCA_963942565.1 Maea johnstoni
TATTATATATATAAACTATATATATATATATATATATATATATATATATATATATATATATATATATATATATATAATATATATATATATATATATATATATATATATATATATATATATATATATATATATATATAATATTTATTATATATATATATATATATATATATATATATATATATATATATATATATATATTATTAGAGAGGAGGCCCAATCCTTTGCAACGCATGATCTCCGTTGCCGCGCCTGTTTGCCTAATTCTGAGTTGGCAGTTGGTGGACGAGTGTATCTAGATGGTTCTTAACGTAAACTAATTCAAAAAATTAAACAAAAAGGTGCTTTTGATGCTGATTTCTTATCCTCAAGCACGGCCGGGTGTGATATGACCACCCGGCGATATATAGTACAACCGATATCAAACTTCTGCTTCCACAATGGGGTTGCACTGCACGGACTTTGTTGGTTGTCCGGTGGCAGAAGCACGCACACTGTAGTAGCGTAGCTTACCCGGGTAATCAAAGGGAACCTGGGCACGCACCGAAAGGGTTTACGCGGCATGGACACAATGGACAATGCCTGCATCGTCGCTATAAGAGCGTACGGACACATCCCTCGGGAAAAAAACACAATCAAAGGTTGTGCGCTTAGAGAGAGAGAGCATTTTGAACAAACCCAAACAATTCAGCATACTACGGTGGTGCAGGGTAACATGCATATTTGAGCTTACGAAAAATTCGGACTTTTCTATAGTTCCAAAAAAATGTTTTCCATACAGCCAGTACATGTATATAAGCTACCCGGCCTTTAAATAGATACAATTTGAAAGTTATCTTTATCAAAATAAATTGTGATGGAACTTAATGTCTATGTATATTTTATAGAACCACCTCATGCCCATACCTCACTTTGTGTATGCTTGGAATTACATCCGTGTTTGAACGAAGATTGTGCCTCCTTTGGAATATGTTTTCCTTCACAATTATTGAAATAGTATTGTTTTTACATTTCCTTAACAATCATAGCGAAGCAGCTCAAAGAAAAGCCCATTTTTTTTTTTATCTATTTATCATTTTTTGGGGGGAGGGGGAGGATATCCACATAAAAGTATCATTTGGAAATAATTTGTGGGTAGAATCATACCAAAATGCTTACTGGCCAACTCATACACATTCTTTCGACGTTTTTTTTCGTATCTGGACTTTATTCCCAAAATATTTCATTGATAGCATATACATATATATATATATATATATATATATATATATATATATATATATATATATATATATATATATATATATATATATATATATATATATATATATATATACCCGGTATATTATATATATATATATATATATATATATATATATATATATATATATATATATATATATATTATATATATATATATATATATATATATATACTTATATATATATATGATTATATTTAGCACCTACCTGTGGAACTTAGGTCAATTTATATTCATGTGCAGCTTTAAAACACATAGGAAGTTACCAACAGACGTGTAAAGAGTACTGAATTCCGCAAATTGGTAAAATAAAGAATATTTCTTTCAATAAATGTTTTAAACTATTTACGATTTTGACAAATTTATATATGAACTGACCACATTTATTCAATCAAATAACTTGCAATGTTTACTTTGCCAATTATGCTAAGCAGATTACTGTGTTGCACTTTTATTGAAATTGCATTATTGCCAAGAGAGAATCCAGCGCAGTGAACGATTGCGAGCTTTCTCTCACGACATTCTTCAACTCCAATTAGGTTGGGGTGCGTGATGAGAATGGCAATGGGGCTAAGGGTATGTAGGTGGTGTTCGACGATTACTACGGCACCCGTCACTACGTATCCCTAAGTGGCAGAGGAGAAAGCAAGCAAAGCTACGAAGTGTTATATCACAGTTCGTGTAGAATGCATTAGAGTCTACCATTTAAGTGTAAAAGGTTTATACATCTGTGTTTCCTCCTCTAACCTACCCCATTAATAATCTTCGCTTTAAAAAGTTGTAAACGAGTCTGTAAATCATACCGAATGACAAAAATTCATAAATGATATCTTTCAACAGGAAGAACTAAATTAGGACGGGTGTAAATGACATATCGTATGTCATATTTTATATTGATCTTACTAAACGAAAATTG
>CAWWDR010000205.1:0-22339 GCA_963942565.1 Maea johnstoni
CAGGTTTTACATCGGTAGTGATTTTTTCTCCACCATTAGCTGTGGAGTCGTAATTCTATAGCCTTAACCCATTCATGTTTGACAGGTAAGGGTTTAGAAATCGAGTCGACTGGATATCTAACACTTTTGGCAATAACTGTGTATATATATTTTGGTATATATATATATATATATATATATATATATATAATATATATATATATATATATATATATATTATATATATATATATATATATATATATATATATATGTTCTTTTTTTCATTTATTATTGTTACGATATATGTTTTTTGTAAGAAATTACAGTCAATAAATATATATATATATATACTATATATATATATATATATATATATATATATATATACTATATATATATATATGTATATATATATATATTATATATATATATTATATATATATATTGTATGTTTATTGACTGTACTGATAAGGTGCAAAGTCATAGCAAATACAACATAAAAGTAAATGAATAAATGCACAGGAAAATAAATTAAATATAGGTACAAAAGAGGAATTTAAATTATTATAAAGAGAATGGCTTCACCTCTAAACGCTTACCAACATGAAATATTTACAATAGTAGGTGGACTTTGGTGTCCAGCTAGTGCCATAGGTGCTTCTCAAGGAAGTCTACGGTAAAACGGAAATGATTACAATAAGACAAACGCTTTAATAGAAACCGATATAACGATTGAAAGTAAGTTTCGGTAGTACTAGACAGATAAAGTCACGAAAACGAAGTTCTAATTTCCAAATCCACTCAGATCTATATGCAGAGGTTAGACATGCCAAACAATCGGCATTAAGCATGCTTATTCACTCGGACTTGGAGGAGGTCCCGATCTAATTTGACTGAAGCACTTGCCACGGAGAAGATAAATTCTCAGACAAATATCTAGTGGTCTCCATAGTTGATTGGCAGACAGCTTCAGAGCTGGATGATCCGTCTGCGCAGTGGATTAGGGCTAAGCTACTGGGAGATTAATCAGGATCGCCTCGTGGTAATTAACAGTAATTATACCACTCAATACCAGCGACCAAGGTAGCCACCAAAGTAGAGAATAGAGTAGGTCATGCGGCAAGGGGGCAAAAAAATTAGAAAAGGATTAAGTGATGCCATTATACAAATATGACATCCTAGTGGGGAATCCATTCCATCAGGTTACCCCCACTGGTATGTCATATTGTTTTTATTACACCGACCAAACCCTCAATAGTAAATTATCAAACCACTACTGGTCGCTGATGCGGGGAAAAACCGCCTGCTGTTTTGGATGAGGTCAAGGTCGCAGATGACTGAAGACTCGAAATTTCTCCGCTAGGCGTCACCAACAGCGGGAGGGAACTTTTCATGAGAAGTCGGAGAATGTGTACCTTAGGGGTGTCGCATTGCCTTGTGAGCACAACACGCTGGAATGGTTAACCCTTAATTAGCCAATCACGGTTTACGATCTTCACTTGAGGTATGATAGATACAGTTAATGCATCCTTTCGACCTCCTTGAAGGCAATCTGCAGACATTATAATTAAGCGATATTTCACAAAGTAATGAACAGCCCTCAGTTGCAGATTAACAGGTAGAAAGCAATTGTTTTAACAGACATGATGAATAATCCCATTAGCTCATATAGTGTAAAATGAGGAGGACAGTAGATGTTTACCACGAAGTTCGCCGAAATTACATGTAACTACCTAATCTTCCCTTATTGTCAATATATACTATGATGATTTCAATCTGTGATGACCATATATAGTTTGATGTATAACTATGTATATCACTAGATACTTATTTTGGCCCATAACGTAGTGTTAGGAATTTCATTTATCAAGTATGCCCGCAAACGAGTCATAGGCTACTGTTAATTCTACCTTGCTGTAACAACATGAAAAGTATAATGTTTCCAAAGTTACGTTTGCTGAAAATGATTATCAAATCAATTTAAAGCAGTATAATGAGGGTGGATATCAACAAGGTTCACTATCAAAAATAAAATGGATAAAATTGTATCTTTTTTCTGCAGGTTGGGACGAAAGGGGTGGATTTTGCCTAACGTATAATTTGAATTTGAAATTTTGATCTTTCGTCACTTTTTCTGCCATATTGCGGCTAAGTCGTATTTTGCCAGTTGTAACTGGTGGAGGAAACCGTGGTATCCGGCAAAAACCATCACCTACAGTACAGACATTTAATTCTTGCACCAGTCGACCGGACGTCAGTTATAGCCTGGTTGTACAAACACCCATGGATAATATGTCAACAAATAAGCCAAAGACATTAATGACGCACGAAGCTTGTGAATCAAAGCTACGTTCAGTTGTGATGTCATCCATGCATCCATACCCAGGAAACTGGGTGGCAATCGGGCGTGCGGTCGTGTACTGTGCCTGGACTGCCCGCGAATTTAGTGCAGGAATTAAATGTCAGCACTGTAACCCCAAGTCACTGAAAACTTTCTCACATGCCCCGACTCGGATCCGAACCCGGAAAGTGGTGAGAGACAGCTAGCAGAGTGTGGCAACGCCTTAGACCACACAGATATCAGGACAGGCCTTTAGTGATGAGAGACAGCTAGCAGTCAATGGCAACACCTTAGACCACTCGGCCATTAGGGCAGGTCCTCAGTGATGGGAGACAACGAGCAGTCAGTGGTAATGCCTTAGACCACTCTGCCATCAGGGCAGGCCCTCATTGATGAGAAACAGCTAGCAGTCAATGGCAACACCTTAGACCACTCGGCCATTAGGGCAGGCCCTCAGTGGTATGAGACAGCAAGCAATCGATGGCAACGCCTTAGACCACACGGCCATCAGGGCAGGTCCTCAGTGGTGGGAGACAACGAGCAGTCAGTGGCAATGCCTTAGACCACTCTGACATCAGGGCAGGCCCTTAGTGGTGAGAGACAGCGAGCAGTCAGTAGCAACGCCTTAGACCACTCGGCCATCAGGGCAGGCCCTCAGTGGTGAGAGACAGCGAGCAGTCAGTAGCAACGCCTTAGACCACTCGGCCATCAGGGCAGGCCCTCAGTGGTATGAGACAACGAGCAGTCAGTGGCAACTCCTTGGACCACATAGCCATCAGGGCAGGTCCTCAGTGGTGAGAGACAACGAGCAGTCAGTAGCAACGCCTTAGACCACACAGCCGTCAGGGCAGACCCTGTGGTGATAGACAGCTAGCAGTTAGTGGCAACGCCTTAGACCACTCGGCCATTAGGGCAGGCCCTCAGTGGTATTGGACAACGAGCAGTCAGTGGCAACTCCTTGGACCACATAGCCATCAGGGCAGACCCTGTGGTGATAGACAGCTAGCAGTTAGTGGCAACGCCTTAGACCACACGGCCATCAGGGTAGGTCCTCAGTGGTGAGACAGCAAGCAATCACTGGCAACGCCTTAGACCACACGGCCATCAGGGCAGGTCCTCAGTGGTGAAAGACAACGAGCAGTCAGTGGCAACGTCCTAGACCACACGGCCACCAGGGCAACGAGACACCGGGCCAAGGGTGGTTGTGTTTCAGTTTGACTGACGCGTAGTACTGAGCCTTAACGACCTATTATTACCCCACATTAGTGCCTGAATCATTCATTGTTGTTAATCCCTTACTTCAAAGGCACGGTATCTCGCAGGGATGTCTGAACCGTGCCGATACAGGTGCCCTCTGGCGGCCAACCCATTAATCATCGTCACTGCCTTCATGCAGCAATCTCAAAGGATTAACGGGATGTTTTTTGCTGCAATGTATTTGTATAGAGATCGATTGAATGAAACACTGTTTGACTGGGTGAACGAAATTTCGATATTAATAACCTTGGCGGTTCATTCACCTTATCAAGCAATGTTTTGTGTTATAGCATGTTGCCATGGTAATATGTTGACATTGTTTTTTACACAGTGACATTAGTGCCGGAACAAAGCCTTTTGGGGTTTTCTATCATCATGTTGTCATGGCTACTGTTTGAAATATTTTTTGGAAGCGATTGTTACCATAGAAAAAGGCACTTTTACCGCAATCGAAAGGATACGTATATTTCTCCATTTAGTAATAATCATTTATACTTCGTCATACAGATGTGTTGAAAAACCTTGGGAGGTCTGATAGGCGCGTGACATGCGAGATCCCACTCGAATGAGATCTGGACGACTGAGGGTGGATAGCAGGCCCGACCGCACTTTTCAACAGGGCGTAACAAATGTATCACCTGCGCTTTCCTGCTGAGAAAAAAATACAAATAAATCTCATAAAACAATAACTTTGGAAGTCAGAACGAGGCTGGTGACCTCTAGGGGTCAGATTGCAGGCCTAGTGGTAGTATTGAATTCTGCAGTTCGATATTGAATCTACAAAGTGTGAACGGCTCCAGCTCCAACACCTATTGACCAATCAGCATCGGGAATTAGAGCAGAGCAGGTGATAAGCACATATACCCCATATCACTGACACCTTTCTTACAAGCCTCAAGTGGGAATCCAACCCTGGACCCTTTTTAAGTGGTTAGGCATAGCAAGATGTCGGCATACGATGCGCTAGGCCGCCGAACCATGGAGGCTGATCCTGCTAGTCATAAATAAGTCTTAATATGGCAAAAAAGAATGATTTTAATCGAAATTTCAAATGTGTTAGTCTCTATTAGTATTGACGGGTTAAAGAACATCTACATGTCTAAGCCTAAGGCCAACCCCGCGTAGTACCTTTCCTTGCAATTCGCTGAGGCATCAACATTGGACAAAGCTGGCGTATTACAGACCTTAACTGATCCTGCACGGTACTTCTCACCGCTGAAGACATGTGAATAGTGATCTTACAGATCCTCTCTGATTAGGTGCTGATACCTTGCTATGGCATGGCTCGCTGGGGGGCCGCTGCTTGGAGAGTAAATACCCATCGTCACTGTCGCTGATACTTGACATTTACCTGTTAGCATCGTGGCCTTGTAGAGCCAGTCAAGGTATTCAATTCCTCTACCACACGACTAGTAGAGTGGGCATGTTGGCGGCGAGGCCTTGTAGAGCTAGTCGAGGTATTCAATTCCTCTACCAGTCGACTAGTAGGCATACGTACAAACATCGCGGTCGAGATCATTAGGTGCGCGTATCCATGGTCCACTTACATGTACCTGCCTATCAAGTCAAACATGTACATAATTGAATGATATAAGCCATGTTACTCGCATTTGCCCCTTATGCTGTGGTGGCTCGTTTGGCCAATGCAAAATGATTCAGAAAACCTGAAAAAATGACTGAAACCCTGGCGCATCGCTACTCATCTGAGAGTACTCAGCCTGGAGCTATCCCATGAGTACCAACATGGCAGGGTTCAGCTGGTTCCCAAATACCATTGCGCCCTTGTGCTTTGCACGAAAGTAGCCTCAGCATTGGAAGGGTTAAACAAGCGAGAATCCGCTAACTAAAGGTAAATCATGACAGCAGTGGCAAAGTTTCAACACAGCTTGGATCCGTATCGTAAGAAATGCCACAGAGACAAATCAGGAATTAGAATGAAAAGTTGGCGGCCTTGAGAGACGACCGAATCTACCTTTACGAGTATGCTGCCCCAGGTGGATGGAACAGTGCCAACTAGTACAGGGACAGTTACTCAATCCATTGAGATAATACAAGAAAACATGTCTCGGGTATTGCGTAAGGGTTTGGATTAGTGGCAAAGACGTGCACCTGGAATTGGATCGGATAATGCCAGACTGCGCGCAATATACCAGCCGCTTCCATGTCCACTTTCCCCGCCTTTGCAAATACTGTATAACTGGTTAATTTGGCGTGTACTTAAGTTGGCGTTTTTTTTCAAAAAAGTATTTTCCCTGTATTTATTTTGGCGTCTGGAGCAGTCCGAACAACGCCATCTTTATGTAGACATATTTTTATGTGATCTTTAATTTGGCGTTGACGGGCATTCGCCAAAAAACGCCAAATTAAAAACCATGCCAAATTAAACAGTTATACAGTATTCAATAGGCTGGTGGGCTTCACTTTCACGGGAAACTTGTGGCCAGTCATTGACAACTTCCTTACATACCACGGCCGGAAATCGAACCCGGGCAATGGTTAGAGACAGCGATCAGTCGGTGGCAATGCCTTAGACCACTCAATAATTAGGACATCCCCTCAGCGCTGAGAGACAGTGAGCAGTCAGTGGCAATGCCTTAGACCACTCGACTATCAAGACTGGTTCTCAGGGGTGAGGGGCATTGAGCAGTCAGTGGCAATGCCTTAGACCACTCAGCCATTAGGGCAGACCCTCAGTGCTGAGAGACTGCAGGCAGTCGGTGGCAACACTTTAGACCACACGGCCATTAGAGCATGCCCTCCATGCTGTGAGACTGTGAGTGGTCAGTGGCAATACCTTAGAGCAGCCGGCTCTCAAGGAAACGATAATTGATACTAGAGAAGTTGGCCTATCCCGTTTCCGACATCGAGATCGGGTTAACATATCACCTTCTATGCCGTTCCCGATCTCGATGTTGGAACATCGTATCCAAGGTTGGGCTATGCCGTCGGGATAAGTATCTGTTAAATGCATGTGTATACAGCCCATGCCTGGCTTGCGGTTACGCCCAGTGCATAAATTTAGCAAGAAGCTACGCCGTTCGATACTTACGGGATACAGCCAGTTTATGTCGGGTGACGAGAACGGCGGAGAACTTATTATATGGTGACGTCATCGTCGCCTATCCCGTTCCCGTTGTCGGAAACGGGATAGCCCAATCTCTCTACTATCTGAATATTACGAGAGATAATAGCTTCTCTTGGAAGGGTAATTAGCTGGAAGCTCTAACACACCATAGTAAGACCATAAAACACGAGACATGAAACCCACTGTCGTTTAACCCATTAATGCTCACAGCGGCCAAAACCAGCCTGACAATTTTGAAGAAATCTTTCAGGTTTTAGCACAATTGGCAAAATATTTGAAGGAGAAATCATGATCAGAACATTACCAACAACTCTCCTTCAAATATTTTGTAAAATAATTCTCAATTCAAAAGTTATTGTCAAAAGCATCATCGCTCCAGACGACAATTCCCGAATGAAGCCTTAAGCATTAATGGGTTAATCACTCCACGTCCTCAGAGAATCTGATAGCCTGCAGTAGAACTGAATAGAATCGGGACACATTTAACCCTTCCAATGGTAAGGTTAATTTCGTCCAAATCACAAGGACCCAAAGATTTTTGAAAACCATCTAAACTCTGTCATGCTGGTAATCATTGGATAGCTCTTGCTAAGTACTCTCAGATGAGTACTCATTTGCCAGGGTTTCGGTCATTTTTTAGGTTCCTTGCATCGTTTGTTGGCATTGGCAGAATTAACCACCAGCAGCATACGGGTTAACAAATATTTCTCGGATGATGGTATTTTAGACGAGGTCACAGAGAGAATGGCTATGTTTACCCATTAACGGTTGCAATTTTGACTAATACTTTCAGGCAAAAGCATATTTGGTAAAACATTTGAAGGAGAAATATTATTCATAATACTACTAATAACTCTCCTTCAAATATTATGTACAATAACTCTGAGTTCCTAAGTTATTGTCAAAAATGTCATAGATCCAGACGGCAATACCTCGAGAATCTTCTAAACATTAACGGGTTAAATGCATTGCGAGTAGTATCCAATACAACATCGCCACATCCCATAATACTCCCCAACAATCCCTTGAACATCCCATAATATATATTGGCATCCAATACTACTTTCCGTCATATCATGCCACGCCTACGCACTAGTCTATAATACCACACGAGTCCATAAGCCCTCGCACTGTTTACGCTAATATACCTCGACACTAATACCATAAGAAGCTTTGCGATCACTGGAGGTTTTTTCCCGAGAATCTGAATCTGAATTATAGAGTGCCGACATTTCATTCCTGCACTAAATACATGTGCAGCCCGGGCATAATACACGACCGCACGCCCGATTGTCACCCAGTTTCCTGGCCATGCATGGATGCATGGATAACCTCACAAATACACCTAGCTTTGATTCACAAACGGCATGGATCATAGATGTGCCTGCCTTCTTTTTTGACATAGTATACAAGGGTGTTGTACAACCAGGCACTGCCAGATGTCCGGTCGACTGGTGCAGGAATTATATGTCTTTACTGTAGCTTGTGAGAAATGGGCTTGCTGTTCGGGGCGTCTACTGAGGGACGACTGGGTTAGACTAGTTGCATAAGGGTAATGCATTATGGCTGTTGCTTTGAACATGCGTATTGGTAAGGGTTCTGACGAGCAATTGATTTCTAGTTAGGGAACTCCCAATCCCTCGCTTAATGAACATTGATGCACAGATATCCCTCCCTGGTGAACAAGATAGAGATCGTGGGTGGAATCGTCCACAATGTACGATGTGCTCCCACGACTATAAAATAGATTACATGAAACCTGCTAAACTCTGATAAGTTTTCATCGGAAATTTGTATTCATGAGTTCAGGATTCAATGAATATACAGGTCAGAACCCCTCCAGGCGTGAACATCGCGCGATGTATGTAGATGAATCCAGCTGTATCAAGAGGATCTCACGCTTGGGGTCTATTAGCAAAGAATTACGAGACAATGGACCTAATAGAAAAATCAGTTCACTATAACAATATGTCAAATGGTACCATATTCTTGAATAAATTTTACTCTAAAAAATATTTTTATTAATGTATATGTATATTGATAATAATAATAATATTGATTATAATAATAATAATAATAATAAAAATAATAATGATAATAGTAGTAGTAGTAATAATAATAATAATAATAATGATAATACTTATTGCCACCAGTCACCCACACGCTGTCTTCTTGAAATGCAATAGCCTTCTTTGATAAAGTATATAACTGTCACAATAGTTTTCAATACATTCATAATGTTATTACCTACTCATTTTCAAAAGTATGATTGCACGTCGGTGTATCTTTTCTAGGGAAATTCTGACCACGATTGGGTTAAATTATGCATAACCACAGTACAATACTAAACGATTGGCTACACTGATGCTATTTTTAACGTAATACAAACACATCCATATCGTAGATGTCCAGTTCACCACAATATGGATATATATGAGCTTCCAGCGTTGCTTAGTGGTCAGGAACCATGACCTCAAAGCAGGTGGATGGTAGTTCTCGTCTGCTAGAGGTGAGTATTTTCAGAAACTAGTGACTTTTAACCCTTTAATGTTCACAGCGGCCAAAAGCAGCCTGACAATTTCGAGTAAATCTCTCAAGGGAAAGCATAGCTGGGAAATTATTTGAAGAAGAAATGTTACCAAGAACACTACCAGTAATCCTCCTTGAAATATTTTGTAAGATAAATTTCAATTCCAAATTTATTGTCAAAAGTATTTCACGTCCGGACGACAATGTCTACAGGAACTTATTTGAAGAAGAAATGTTACTAAGAACACTACCAGTAATCCTCCTTGAAATATTTTGTAAGATAAATTTCAATTCCAAATTTATTGTCAAAAGTATTTCAGGTCCGGACGACAATGTCTACAGGAACTCTTAAGCATTAACGGGTTGAGAAATATTTCACTGGAAGTTAAAGGTCCTTTATGATTTATTAAACCTTTTCCAAATATTTCATAAATATCTTATTATTTATGTTTCATATTGTGACACTTTGTGTGTACTTCAGATGCAAATTCGTCGACTATGTGAAGGGGACTGTCATTCATGATAAGACCACTGTAATTACTATGCCAGAATAACGTTTTTACGAAGCGTGAATATCTATCCACCCCCCCCCCCCCCCATCTATGCACCTGTTGCAGACTTGGATAGATAATATATGCCACAATCCTATGCTGTTAGAAACAAATGTTCCTACTAAATAATCATATATTGGCAACTGACGTTACAAATGGCTTGCGAGGTACTGTACAGTTGTAGATTTCTATAGAAAAACATACCATGCATCACTACCCAAAGAAATATCTTTTCATTCAATAATCATATTTTGCAAACGGACGTTACCAATAGGGTAAGTACTGTGGTAGATTTCTATAGAAATCACAACTACATGTATGCCATTGGAAATACAGTTTATGTTTTGACTAAATAATCATATGATGCCAACTGACGTTACACATAGCTTAACCCTTATGCTGCTGTTGGCTAATTTAGTCAATACAAAATGATGGAAAACCCTGAAAATGACCAAACCCTTGGCACACGGGTACTCATCTGACAGTACTCTACGATGGGTAATCAATGAATACCAACATGCCATTGTTTAAATGGATTTCAGAAATATTAGCATCCTAATGTGCTTTGGACAAAAGTAGCATCAGCATTAGAAGGGTTAAATACTGTGGTAAATGTCTGGATGTATGCCAGATACATGTATCATACTCCTATGCTGTTAGAAACAAATGTTTCTACTAAATAACCACATGTTGCCACCAGGAATTGCATATCGCTTACGTACTATGTCTAGGGGCAATGTGGTATACAATGTAATATAAGCATCAGCAGATGTGTGTATATGTTGGTAAATGGGAACAGGTCAATAGCCAACTTAAAACTGTTGCATTGGTACTGTGTTACCAGTGTCGTCTGGACCTTGGATACTTTTGAAAATAACTTTAAAATTAAGCATAAATTGGAAAATTATTCGAGGGGTAGTTGTTAGTTACGTTCTAATTCTCAATTCACCTTGAAATATTTTCTGAAAATACTTTTGTTTGAGATATATCACCAAAATAACAAGGCCGTGTTGGGCGTCACGTATATATCACTAGCAATGAAATGTGTCTTTCTAGATATCCAGTTGCGCAGTTCCATGCATTCATTTATGTTATTCTAATTAGTTTTGTATATCATAGTATAACATGTTCTTTTTGATTGGTTATAAATCAATAGTTTTAGTTGCTGTTTTAAGAAAAGTACAATGCCAATCGTCCGTCAAAATTCTCATGTGACCTATTGAGTATTGTTCAACAATGAACAATGGCCGACAATGGCAAACACCCAACCCACTGCTACCTGGCATTGTTGCATTTCCCCCTTCAGAGGTATATCTGACCCAGTAATTTAAGGAAAAATAATCTCAAAGATTGGATGGAATACTTAACTGAAATTAATATCACAATGAAGACCAACAAACCATAACCTACTCCAAGCCAAAGACAACAACAATTTAGTAAGACAAAAATGATGCAACGATGAAGATCAGCTAAAACATATAACCTACTCTGAGCCAGAGACTACGGAAGCATATTAGGATCACTGAAAAAAAAATTTTTTTTCCTTAGAAATCCGAAAATCTAAAAAACAAAAAAAGAAAAAAGAAATTGTACAATTTTTTTTAAAAATTTTTTTTAGATTTTCGGATTTCTAAGGAAAAAAATAAAATAAAAATATTTTTTCAGTGTTCCTAATAGGCTTCCGTAAGAGACAATTACAATTTAGTAAGACAAAATGACGCAACAATGAAGATCAACTGTGTGTGTGTATTGCCGAGCATCCCGACCATCCATCGTTCCTATACAATAGCCTGCCGTTAGGCTTGGTGTTAGGTTGGCCAGGGTGTTTGTTGTTGACATACTCAGCTTACATCAATAGGGCATACAGCAGAGTGTACTGGTGCTCAGCTGTGATAAATAACCCGTATTACATGCTTTATATGCACAGGCCTTTGACAGTGACATCGCAGGCTGCTCGCTGGCCCTGCATCACTTGCCTGTGTTGCATAAATCATAATTGTGTTGCATAAATCATAAAGTAGACGAGCAGGATGCTTGTTATGACATTGCTAGGGCCTAAAAAAAGAAATTGTTTGTTTACTGTAACGGTCCGAAAAAAAATTAGGGTAGATAGGTTGGTAAAAATATTTTTATTTGCATTATTTTTTTGTTTTATGCATGATTTACGATGATTGGGAGTTGGGAGGGCGTAAAAAACTTTAGGGTAGGGATTTCTTTGGATAAAAACTTGTTAGGGTAGGGTTAAAGTAAACAAACAACTTTTTTTAGGCTTAGGTCACAAAGTGGAATATGTAATGTACATTGAGTGTTCACCGTCTCTCATCAGTGCCCGGATGTGAATCGCGGCCAGGGAAGTGGGAAAGTTACCAGTGACCTGTGGTCATGGGTGATATGGTGTTTCGGTCGGGCACTCAAGTTACCTACACACACATACATATATATATATATATATATATATATATATATATATATATATATATATATATATATATATATATATATATATATATATATATATATATATAATATATATATATATATATATATATATATATATATATATATATATGTGTATATATATATATATATATATATATATATATATATATATATATATATATATATAATACATATATATATATATATATATATATATATATATATATATATATATATATATATATATATATATATATACATATTTATATATATGTATATATATATATATATATATATATATGTATATATATATATATGTATATATATACGTATATATATATATATATATATATATATATATATATATATATATATATATATAACTTTCTCCTTTCTTTCTCAAGAGGGGAGAACAGATATACGTGGGAAATGGATCATCATGAAAGCCAATACCTAGGAGTACCAAGTTTTCCCATCATGATAGCCAATACCTTCGCCCTAGGAGTACCAAGTTTCTCATCGTGATAGCCAATACCTTCGCCCTAGGAGTACCAAGTTTCTCATCATGATAGCCAATACCTTCGCCCTAGGAGTACCAAGTTTCTCATCATGATAGCCAACACCCTCGCCCTAGGAGTACCAAGTTTCTCATCATGATAGCCAATACCTTCGCCCTAGGAGTACCAAGTTTCTCATCATGATAGCCAATACCTTCGCCCTAGGAGTACCAAGTTTCTCATCATGATAGCCAACACCCTCGCCCTAGGAGTACCAAGTTTCTCATCATGATAGCCAATACCTTCGCCCTAGGAGTACCAAGTTTCTCATCATGATACCCAATACCTTCGCCCTAGGAGTACCAAGTTTTCCTAGAAGAACTGAAGACAAATGATGCGGTTCACCATCCCGAGGCTTGTGTTTCATCTAAATTATTCACAGCCCAGCGAGTATAGACAATCTCAATACATCACTACCAGGCCCTGCTGCTGCCAGAAACCTGGTGTGAAGTCTCCTGTAGAAACTCATTCAAACACACAGTCTCGCACGCTAATGAATGTTTTATACCCTTAACAGATTTAGCCTGGAAATTAGCAGGAGTGAGAGACGTGTGCATGTCTGGTTTTAGTGAGAAACATACACGCGTGAAATGTATCTCGATGTCAATTTCCAGTTGGAAATTAACACGGAATTGAAATACCAATCAAAGTCGAGATGAAATAAAAATTGTGGTGCGTGTGAACCCTTTGCGTGCCAATAGCTCAAGAACGTCATTCGTATCACAATCAGAATGAGTGTGTTTAAAATGAGCGTATACCAGTACATGTCACCTTTCAAATAAGACCTCCCCCAAACCTCTCCTCTTCAGCACTCCTCAGTCATGACCTACAGAGGTGGGTAAGTAACCGACCTGATACAGCCTAACGGGGCATCGACCTTTCAAGGGTTCATTGAATCGTCTGAGCACCGGATGTGCCACCAGTGCCCAAGTGATCGCTTATGGGAACCAACGGATACTCCAATCTGCCAACTCATGCTTGGGGTTGAGGTATCATAACAACAAGGCCACGGCGAATACCTTAGTATTGTTGTGAAATTTCCATTGTTACCTTGTATTGTTGAAAGTTATCCCCAGTTTTAGGATGAGGTATAAGAATTGTTACCTTTTATTGTTGAAAGTTATCCCCAGTTTCAGGATGAGGTATAAGAATTGTTACCTTTTATTGTTGACAGTTATCCCCAGTTCCAGGATGAGGTACAAGAATATGTCTGTGACTAGTTATAGCGACATGCATTGCGAAAGTTATCAGGATGTCCATTTCCAGTTGGAAATGAACAAGGAATGTAATAGTCTCGTAGTTGCGCATGCGTGAAATGTGTTTCCGCTGATTTCCATACATTGCATATCAATAAAAGATACTCCGCTTTCCTTCACCAACACATACAACTGGCTAGTAATGATTCAGACAAATATTGTCAGAAAAAATGACGATAATCGATATTCCCAATTCCAAATTCAGAAGCAGCGACCTTACTATTTGGAGCCAGGTATTATAACCACTATATATAGGCACGGTACATCCCTACGTTCAACCAAAAGCCAACTTTAGAATTGTTGCTAAGTTGTATCGATACATACTCTACTCTACTTCTCCCATACACTGGAGGTAGAAAACACTTGCAGCATAAAAGGGTGCAGAGATATTCCGAATGCCGCAAGGGTTCATAAGAAAATATGAAAATGAGTCCCATCCATCAATTGTAGTGCGAGTCTATCAATATGATGAAAACAATCCCTAACAAGTACGGTTGTAGATGCAAAGCATCAATAGTCAAAAGGCGGGGCCAAGTTATTTATGAACTTGTGAGGGAACCGGATGTATAAAGAACATTAACATTATAGAGGAAAATAATTTATAATGACTAGATTTGTATCATTTTTGTAGAAATAAAACAAATATCGGAATTCTAGGCGCAAGCTGGAGACTTCGAAATCTCTTGGGTGCGAAGCTACTAGGGTACACATCAGTTTGGTTACGAACCAGTTTGGTTACGAAGTCTCCCGATTTCACTCTATACACATAGTAGACTAGTGGCAGTCCTATAAGCCGCTTCACGCCAACAATAGATGGTGGGCGATACCAGTCCCTAATCCGTGACGTGATTGTGAGACTGGCGCTAGTCTATACACAGAGTACTTTTTTTCTTAGTAATTTTCCTTCCTATACTGAAAAATATACTTTATGTCCGCTTAAAATATTTTATATATTTGAAAACTTCATGCTAAATTAAAATAAGGAAGGCACGATTTTCCGCGGCAAAGGCAACATTTATATTATAACCAATCAGAATAGAGAATTATATTCAGTCCGGCCTCAGCATTTAGACCACGTGACGTCTGCCCATGTACATCTCAAAACACCTTCCCAGATAAGGCGGGCCTGATGGCCCCGCCAATAAGGCGAAAAGAGGTCATATACTTCCGGCATTATGGCCACTAATCAGTTCCAGTAAATCATACATTCCAATCACCATTTCTTATAATAACCATAATTTCCTAAATTAGTCCAAAACAGAAATCTACCCACTAACTGGCAGGCCGAAAATTGCATTACTGAAACCCATACCGCCAATAAGCTTCCACGCGGAATAATTTCAGCACAAAAACAAATCTGGTTAGGCGTTTATTTTTCTCGGTTTATTGAATTAGCTGATGGGGGTATTTACGATGTTGAGGGCGCCTCGCGGAGTGATGAAGCTTACGGTGGGAAGAGCACCGCGCTATAATCTAGTTAGAACTCATAAAGCAGGAATTAGTGCGCTGCAAGGTGTTACAAGGAAGCACAGCTGGCGAATGTAAGGAGGCTTCCCATGGTCTTTCGGCCTCCTTAACCCATTCACGCACGTAACGCCCAACACGGCGTGATTATGTTTGTGATATATCTCAAACAAAAGTATTTTCAGAAAATATTTCAAGGTGAATTGAGAATTCGAACGTAATTAACAAGTACCCTTCGAATGTTTTTCCAATATATGCTTAATTTTAAAGTTATTTTCAAAAGTATCCCAAGTCCAGACGACACTGGTAAATATTTCCGGACATCAATGGGTTAATCTCCTGTCGTGACTTATGGATAGTAGCATCGCACTACGTGTTAGTCGCCACTAAAGTGGTGATAAAAGTCGGAATTTGTCTTCTTGCATTATACGTACGAATTTCAATTATCGGTAAGTGAATTTGTTTGCTTCAGATTTTAGTTACTCGCATCTGCCGACATTGAAATCCAGAATCAGAGAGAAGTATTTCTTCTCTTTAAGTTATATGAGGTGTTGCGGTCATAGACAGTTATAGACAGTCGAGACAGTCGTAGACCGCTCCTCACAACGCCGTACCTTTACATAGCGATCATATATATATATATATATATATATATATATATATATATATATATATATATATATATATATATATATATATATATATATATATATATATATATATATATACATATATATATATATATATATATACATATATATATATATATATATATATATATATATATATATATATATATATATATATATATATATATATATATACATACATACATACATACATACATACATACATACATACATACATACATATACATATATATATATATATATATATATATATATATATATATATATATATATTATATATATATATATATATATATATATATATATATATATACATACGTGTTTATGTATGTATGTATGGATAGATGCATGCATGGAAGTAACAACGTTCAACTTGCAGTCTGTCTTTCTATCCACATGAAAAAACCAATGTGACAAATCATGATAGGAAATCTCGAAACATCAAAATCTTCAGTCATGTCAATGAATTTACAAATACTGTATAGGTGAGCCCTCTTCTCCCCAACTGCCTATGTGGTACCGAGTCCAAAACCCCGCACCTCTGTGTAATGGAACGTACTTTATTGACTGCATAAAATATAAAAGGTATAAAAACGAGACAAAAAATTAAAACATGGTGAAGTTAGCAAAAGCAGAGTTCAATCTGAACAGAAGATACATAAATGATGGCAACAACCTCGAACCCCTGTGGGTACTTGATTGGGGGGGGGGGGGGGGGTTCATCACCATGTTCTAACTCCTATCAAATCAGCAAATAGGATGTAGCACTAGTGTAGCCTGGTCGCGGTGATGTTGCCAACACGCCGGCTTTGACGCCGGATGGAAGCAGGCACATAAAACACGGCTCAGGAAGTCATAAGATAGCGACTGCCAATATACAAGCCTGATAGTCACCACCTCAGTACACTCTAAATCCCCGCACACCCCGGGAATGATGTCATGGAAACTTGTGATCTTGGAATCCCCTATCTAGGGTGGGGGTTAGGATTAGTGTTAGCTAACTCAAACCGTAGCCATAACACTGGATTCATAACCCTAAACGTGATTCCTAACCCTAGGTACAGGATTCCAAGTTTCCATGACATCAGTCCTGAGGTCCGTGGGGATTTAGGGTCTACCCAACATCTCACCATCCTCCCCATCTTAGGTTTAGGGTTAGGGCTAATCTTAGGGTTGGGTAACCCTAACCTAATCCTGGACCTGATTCCTGACCCTAGCTCTAACCCTAGTTAGGGGATTCCAAGATCATAAGTTTCCTTGACCCTCTTCCTTCACTTGAGGACTGCGCGGATAAAGAGTCTACCATCTTTCCTCCCCGAGGGTTGCAAAGTCACATGTAAACACAGAGTGGGGGTTGGATTTCCCCCCTCTATTTCAACCCCCTACGTCATGGATTGCGGGCTATGATAGAAGACCCTGATAGCCTTATTCAATAGAGAACATCTCTCCCCTCCCCCCCTCTCTCTCTCTCTCTCTCTCTCTCTCTCTCTCTCTCTCTCTCTCTCTCTCTCTCTCTCTCTCAGCCAATGGTACAATGTCGCATGTAAACAAAGGCTTGTTTACGCATCACTCAATTTTAACCCTTTGAGTCATGGATTGCGGATGATAATAGACGAAACTGATAGTCATCCACCCTCCTCTCCCCATCCCCCCCCCCCCCCCCCCCCCCCCCCATGGCTGCAATGTCACATGCAAACACAGAACAGGAGTTGATTTCATCCCTCAATTTCAACAGTTATGGTTTGCAGGTGATGATAGAAGACCCTGATAGCCCAAGTCGATAGAGAACTCATCTCCCCTCCCACTCTCTCTCTCTTAGCCAATGGTAAAATGGCGTATGTAAACACAGGCTTGGGGTTCAATTGCATCACCCAATTTTAACCCTCTAAGTCATGGATTGCGGTGTTAGACAAGCCTGAAAGTCACTCTCAATATGTGAGAGTGACGATAAACGAAATGATGAATTCATCTCAAATTGTGTATTGTATTGCATTGTATTGTATCGGATTGCACTGTATTGCATTACAGTGTATTGTAGTGTATTGTATCGTATTGCTCTTTGTACCACAGTTGCTTGCCTTCCACCAATCAGAGGCCTCGAAAAGTGTAGGGTTATAGGACATAACCCACACTTTTCAAACCTTTGTTCTCTAAGCTGCCTAAACCCAAAGGTGTTACCCAAGGGTATACTTTTCTCGGCCTGTGATTGGTGGAAGGCAGTCAACTGTGGTACAAGCCACATAGACTCCTCGGAAGCTGTGGTGTATGGGATACCCTTGGGGTTACTCGGCTTCGCCTCGTAACACCTTGGGTATATCCCATACACCACAGCTTCCTTGGGGTCTATCTATCACGTATTGCATTAGTGTATTGTAGTGTATTGTATTGTATTGCATCGGATTGTATCGGATTGCATTGTATTGCATTATAGTGTATAATAGTGTATTGTATTGTACTGCATTGTATTGTATCAGATTGCATTGTATTGCATTATAGTGTATTGTAGCGTATTGTATTGTAGTGTATTGTATTGTATCGGATTGCATTGTAATGTATTGTATCGTATTGCAATGTATTGTATCGTATTGCATTGTATTGCATTATAGTGTATTGTAGTGTGTTGTATTGCATTGTATTAAATCGGATTGCATGGTATTGCATTATAGTGTATTGTAGTGTATTGTATTGCATTGTATTGTATCGGATTGCATGGTATTGCATTATAGTGTATTGTAGTGTATTGTATCGTATTGCATTGTATTGCATTATAGTGTATTGTATTGTATTGTATTGCATCGTATTGTATCATATTGCATTGTATTGCATTATAGTGTATTGTAGTGTTTCGTATCGTATTGCATTGTAATGCAGTGAAGTGTAGTGTATTGTATTGGGATGTTCATTGACCACTTCATATACAAATGAAAGTAGACAAATACAACAATTGAAATAAACAAAGTGTATAATTTAAATCCAAAGCCTTTCAATACATTGAAGCATGAAAGACGAAGGGAGACCCTGACGTCTCACTACACAAGCCAATTGAAATGTGTTGTGTAAGTTTTCTTCTGTATGGTGGTGCAGGTGTGAACGGCAGAAAACAAAATTCCATTGTTTTTCTGGAAAACGACAAAAATAGAATTTTCCATCGTTTTTCAAAAAAATCAGCGGAAAAAAATGATATATTTTCTCACCCTTTTTTCCAAAAACAACCAGAAAATATGAATTCATTTTTTCTGCTGTTTTCCAAAAATATTTCTTTTCTGTCGTTCACACCTGCACCATCGTAATTCTGAGAGCCACACTAAGACATTAACGCCTGCGCGAGATAGATAGGGCGAGGGCGATTGGAGGCTTAAGTGCTTAATCTCACCATCTGTTTTGTTGATAGTGCGGCAGCCGAAAACTGCCCCAGACGTTCCTCTTGCGTCTTACATTGAAACATTCATGATCATCCTTTTTCTGAACTTCGACAGCAACCACGTGTGTTGAATTTACCAATTCGTGCTAAGAGTTCCTTTAGAAATATCGTCCCAATCTAGAATACCTTTTTCAAAAACCTTTGGAGTGAGAATTAGTTAACAGAACTTTTTAAGAAAATTCATTGGGAGTGTTCTAATTAACATTTCTCTATCACTTTCTTTCCAAAAATGCTTCTACTGGAACTTTTTACCAAAGTTTTCGGACTGGTTCTGGCATCTAGGAGTATCAATAGGTTAAACTAGGAAATTCAGAGAGAGTCGAGAAGCAATATGTTTTGTTAACCCATTAATGCTCGCTGCAGTCATAACCACCCTGACAACTTTTGTTTAATCTTTCTGGTGGAAGCAGAGTTGTGATAATATTTGAAGGGGAATAATTCATTAAATCACTATCAACAAATCTCCATCAAATATTTTGTGAAATCAATCTTAATTCCCGAGGTATATTCAAAAGTAGCATATATTCAGACGAAAGTTTCCAGAGGAACTTCGAAGTATTAATGGGTTAAAGACTGTCTGAGAATGTTCTATGGTTGCCACTTGTTACGAATCAAGATTTTAGCTCATGTGTTGAGAAGTGGAACGAGTATCGCTCACTATACTCCTCTCCCCTTACTAAGTCGACCTATTTTGGTTCTCCAACGGCCTATCCTTTTTAACCAATTAATGCCTAAGAGTTCCTCATGAAATTGTCGTCTGGAGACATGATACTTTTGTCAATATATATATATATATATATATATATATATATATATATATATATATATATATATATATATATATATATATATATATATATATATATATATATATATATATATATATATATATATATATATATATATATATATATATATATATATATATATATATATATATATATATAAATATATATATATATAAATATATATATATATATATATATATATATATATATATATATATATATATATATATATATATATGTACATATATGTATATATATATATATATATATATATATATATATATATATATATATATATATATATATATATATATATATATATATATATATATATATATATATATATATATATATATATATATATATATATATATATATATATATATATATATATATATATATATATATATATATATATATATATATATATATATATATTTATATATATATATATATATATATTTATATATATATATATATATATATATATATATATATATATATATATATATATATATATATATATATATATATATATATATACATATATATATATATATACATATATATATATATATATTATTGTCTGTAATTTTCGTACAAAAACTATACAATAATTTCAAAATTAAGAATGATTTTACAAAATGTTTGATTGAAATTGTTGGTAATGTTTTGATTAACATTTCTCCATTAAACACTTTCATAATTACCTGCAAGATTTCATCAAAAGAATCAGGCTTCTCTCGGCCACGGAGAGTATCAATGGGTAAAATTCATTTAAATGATATTACCAAATGATACATATGTTCTCGACATTACGTCTTGCAAATACAATTCCGCGGCACTTTATATCATCAATAGTCGAATCTGATCGTTGTGCAGCCGCAATACGCAAATTTAGAGCTGTTGAGAACTAGTACGTTAGACCACTCGACCATCAGGCAGCCCCGCGGCACAGTGAACTGTTGAAGACAGGTGCATTAACCGATCGACTAGTTGGGCTATACTTAGGAATACAGAGCTCTTAATCATTGGTGCGTTAGATCAGTTGGCTATTTCGGTAGCCCCAAAACACAGAGAGTTCATAACGACTGGTGCGTTAGATCACTCGGCTATTAGGGAGGCCCCGAACCACAGTGAACGGTCGGCGACCGGTGCATTAGATCAACTGACACTTTGGGTAACCCAGAGACAGCGTGAATGGTCGACGACCGGTAATTTCGGCCAGTCAGAGTAAGTGGTGGACGACCCATACTTTCGAGCATCGGACCATGGTGATTATGTGCAAGGCAACACGCCAATCTCTCTGTATGATAATTGCCTTTATTGCGGCACTAAGCTACGAGTACACTACTTCCCTCTCTCCTGGGATTACTTATGAGTGCTGACTAGCGCACGCTGTTTGATTATTTCCCAAGTGGTTTGGTAATGGTTGTTACTCGTATATACGACCCTAGTCTGGTATCGCCTCCAGCCTATATGCGGTGGGATAATGATCTGGTCTAGTATTGCCTGCAACCTAGACATGTACTATTAGCGGTGGGATGATTTGGTGTATACCATGTCTATGGGTCAGGTCTGGTGTAGCCCATAGACTACCTATCTATCAGTGGTTGGCTATCAGTGGTAGCCCATGGACTACCTGTCTATCAGTGGTTGGCTATCAGTGGTAGCCCATGGACTACCTATCTATCAGTGGTTGGCTATCAGTGGTAGCCCATGGACTACCCATCTATCAGTGGTTGGCTATCAGTGGTAGCCCATGGACTACCCATCTATCAGTGGTTGGCTATCAGTGGTAGCCCATGGACTACCTATCTATCAGTGGTAGCCCATGGACTACCTATCTATCAGTGGTTGGCTATCAGTGGTAGCCCATGGACTACCTATCTATCAGTGGTTGGCTATCAGTGGTAGCCCATGGACTACCTATCTATCAGTGGTTGGCTATCAGTGGTAGCCCATGGACTACCTATCTATCAGTGGTTGGCTATCAGTGGTAGCCCATGGACTACCTATC
>CAWWDR010000206.1:0-17500 GCA_963942565.1 Maea johnstoni
TTTTTGCCAGCATTTACCTTTCATTACAATGTTACTCACTCTTAGTCTTGTTGCAGTGATTATATTAATGTTGGTAACGTACCGGGTATTTGACTGATGAAATGAGGTCAGAAACGAGCGATTGAATCCGTGTAGTGTGTCGAGCAGTTTTTTCTCAGTAGTAATACATGGTACAAGTGCTGCTGTGTTTTGCCTCATTGTAAGAGATCCCTGATGTCAATATTACTCGTGTTCCCCTTTACCAATTAGTCATGGGGGGAACTTTCTTTGATGAAGGGGGGAATTTCAATGAGTAGTGACCCAATTCAGAAATATTTTAACACTAAACTCCCTGCGGCCAAGTGGACAGTTATATTATTCATGCCTTTTATACTTTGTGGATTAGGCTTGATTAGTATAGAATGTATTACTCTTATCATCTGTGGATATAATGCAAAAATAAGTGTATGCCTGATTTGAATACGCTTAACCTATTCAATGGGCTCTGAACAATATTCCTTGAATCATTCTTTTTATCTGTATCGCCATATAAGTGCATCTTAAGTGTTGTGTATGTCATAGATTTCTAAGAATATCCCAAGGATCAGTGACAATTTTAAATAAATATAATGGATTGCCTCTTAATAAAAAAAAGTCTCAAAATGAAAGTATTTCTTTTTATATTGAACTTACTGTACATCATCAAAATCATAATGCAATCGATGCTTTAATTGGTGGTTTTAGACTGCACTTAAATGAACTAGGAAGTTTTGAAACGATTGTAAATGTGACCCGCCATACAAGTATAAGTGCGATATACTTAATGACCCCATGTGTGCAAAGTATGAGACCTTACAGCAAGACATGCTGTAATATATACGAGGGCTCATTCTAGACTCTTGTGCCACTAATTGCTTTTTCATCTTATGATGGGGCAATTTTGACCTTTTAGTAACCTATCCTTTACTTTTTGAAATCAGACTTTTCACCTGATGTTAAGTACCGGGTACAATATAGAAATTCTTTCCACTTGATTGTGTTTTCCAATATGTTTCGGATGAAGTGTTCTTTAGTACGTTAAAGATAAGTGGCTGCCTCGTAAATTGTGTCAAGGTAGACCAACCTCATTGTTGTCATTGAATTGGGAAGGGAAGTAGGCCAGAGTACTAAAACTTAGTTTGCAGGATACGTTTATTTCTCTTGTAGTACACTTCAGCTTTTTTTCTAGGTCTGTGAAATCATTGCCATATATACATAGCTCTTGATTGCAAATATCTTGAATAAACAAATAAAATCATTACGTCATTGCTTATATAGAGGATACGCTGAATCATTATAGCACCTTAATTGGTCGTATTCATATGTTGCTCTCATCAAGAATAACCCTTTGATTTATCACGTGACTAGATTGGTTCAGAAAAGATAAGTGCCATATTAATGTTGTCAAACATCAGTTCAGGTTATAGCATGATTCCATGAACCTTTGTGAGTGGAACTTGAAACACATCTGTAAGCTTTAGCAATGTAAGGGAGGTGCCAATGATATAATATGCTACTCAGTGTAAGTATAACTGTCACACTAATATGTTTGTTGTAATAATATATGTTGCAACACTAAATAAATGCTCTTTGCGTACCTCAATTGCGTAGAATGCCTTTTCATTGGTGTTCCCTACTATACTGCTTAATTGAATGGAAAGGATATTATATACACATACCCCTTTAATGTACTTATCTTTATTGGTATCTGCACATCAGCATCAATACCACCTATCCTCGTGTTTTTTTCTTAATGTACATATACATATATATGTCATCATAATTTATACGTAAACCTATGCATTGCCGCCAATACCAATAATGAAAATACCACAATATTTTACTAGAAAATAAAGAGTATGGGCTTAAAGTAGAACCCTATCCGATACACGGGTCATTTTTAAAATTTAAATATCTGAAAACTGAGTTAAATGTAGACAACGGCACTTATGCTATTGTATAGCTTACATCTCACAGTTACAGAATAATGATAAACTTATCAATAATTTGCTATTTTGAGTTGATGTGGCACCCTTTACCAACATATCTGGCTGTGTTTCGTTTTTTGGCAAAATGTCAAGACTCACCCTTTCCTTGAAAACCAAACTCTACCATTTGATCATTCATGTCTTTGGTAAGATGCAAGGTCCTATCTAAACCGGGAATCTGCACGATGAGTATGTGAAAAACATTTTTGAAAGTTCCAATATGCCTCAAGATTACTGACAGCACGTGGTTTACGTAGTTAATGCCGATTTTCAGGTCCTGTCATACTACGATGTACTTATGACATGACTTTGCACCTAGAGGGGGTTCATATCTGTCATATTCTTAAACAATGGCTTCGACGATCGTATCGTTATTCACTTTCAGCCAAAAAATGAGATGAAAATATTGGTCTAGAAGGAATCTGCATGGTTGAAGCAGGCACCCATGTTGTTTGGGACCAATTTAACACGGAGGGCTCAAAGGAACCCGCCTATTGTTCTCGTGGTCGTACCACAATAGAAAGCTGCGAGGTCGAGATTCGTGGCGGGTGACCACTCCTCATGTGCAATCTTTTGTTTTGATATCCATGCTTAGGGGCCAGCCAAAGACACCACCTAGTGGTGATGATCTTGGTGTACTAAATCATCACCTTAAGGACATTGTTTTCATGTATCTTTTAGATTCTAAACGCCCCGAAAAATGTTGAATTCCCGTCTGGTATAACTCGCATCATGTTGCTAGACAACATTCGTATGTTTCCCATTCTGACAGTCATCAATACAGTGTCCCATTTGTTGAGCCGCGCGATGCCACTGACCAGGTTTGTATTTATATTCCGCCAAGTGTCGCCACCTTCATAGTTACTTCCGGTCTCGGAGCACAGGATTGGTCGAGAGCGTGACACCATCTTGTCTTGGTAGCCTCCTATGCGTATGCAATGACCGAGGGTCATTTCAGTTTTGCTTTTTATGAACATCTGTCCATAAATGAAGTAGAGTCCTGGTTTTCTGATGACGATCCTGCCAAGTGTGCGGTCAAATCTTACTCCATGTTTCTGTGTTACCTCCCATTTCATCACGGGTACACCTGCAAAAACCAGCAAAATAATTAACCATGTAGTACTAGTATATATATCCACATACCTCTCGTGGAAAAGTAAACTCTTATACTGACGCCTCATATGTAAACATGTATGTATAGTTTATGAATTAACTATTCTTTCTGTTTGGTTTTAGTGATTAGTGACTTCTGGAATAGTGTAAAACATTAAATTTTTCACATATTTCTAACACAAAGCACCTGTATGGTGAATCCCACGTGAATATGTATGATCTAGACTTTCAATAACCTCTTTTTCTGACATCCCAGAATGGTGCACTAATCGCCAATATTTGATGGAGGAGAAAATTGTAACACCCAGGTACCCTTGGTCATTTTAAAAACTGGTACCTCAAGTAAGATTCGACCTCTTCTCTATTGTATGAAATATAGAAAAGGGAATGAGAAGACTTTTTGACAAATGAATCATTACCCTCGCTTGAAACAGGTACGCCATCGCGCATGGCCAATTGCCATTGTTGATAACTTCTCGCCTGTTCGGGGATTGCATGTACTGCCGGTCTGCCCCGCAACTGAAACAGACAACTATTAAGTATTGCAAAAATTGTGGTTCTAACTGCATCTTATTGTATATTTATGGACTGTATTTTTCAGATACAAAATCAGACACGTACAAAGAATAGAGAGTATAAACACAAGAGAAATTACTAAATGATAATTTAAACATGCTAACATGTTGGAACACCAAAATAAAAGGGAACCATACAGTAACTGCGAACTAATACACATGCTTAAGGTGCTTCAGTACACGGGGGGCCACGATCTCTTTTCAATTGGCCGCAGACGAAGTCCAGCCGTCTCGACCGCAGACATTCCACTTGTAAGCCAGGGCGCGTTTTTTCAACACATTCATGCCAGTGAGCCTGAACACTGACCTGCTTATAACCTTGTGATCAGAGCAATTGTAAAAATATTCAAAAGAGAACTGTTGGTCGAAATTAATTGCAACTGTATAAGAACCGTAGATAAATGAAATAATATTTCTTTTCCAAGCCCTATTATTGTACGGCCGAACCTAAGTTTATTTTGGGTCACATATAACATCATTCTAATTTTTTAAACATTGAAATCTACTGCATCAAATAATTTGGAGTGGTTAAAAATCAAATACGAGAAGAGAGATTCAGGAGAAATGATCCGTTGTGTGCGCATCCTAAGCAAATACTAGTAGGTCACTCGCAATGTCAAACAACCTGGAGTCTAATAGTCAAACAACATTTGGTTTACTGTTGCATAAAACGAACGCTAGTGACTGACAGTGGAAACACTAGATGGCAGCACCAACCTAATACACACGTGTGCTGTTTTGGAAATTTAAGATAAACAACAACTCGAAATTCCAGTTTTATTGACGTATGATGTATGTTACATCACTGTGCACAGGCATACCACAATAGTGAATAGTGAGGCATTCGTTTACTCGAGTATGGAGTGATGTAGCGTGTCGTACGACAGTGCAGGTAATGCAAATGGCGACCGAATCAGTGATTATACTACACTTGGTCACTTCAGACATGAAATGTATAGAGTTGGCAGCATGATATGAGTTTATTTTGCGGTATGCCTGTGGGTATGATTACAAACAAACCCACATTGGATTTCAAAAACCTTACTGTTGCATAATTTGGTCGTCAAATCTAAACGTTTGGATGTTGTAATTTTCCCTTTATTTTGATCAATATTTTCGTTTGTTTTGCACTATCCAGCAGTTTAATGTTATGGTTTTCATGCAGGTTGGGTGTCTTCGTGCTCTGCACCTATGAATTATATAGACCCTCTGATATGATGGGCATACAGCCTGATACAGGCTGTATTCTAGGGAAGTCGGTTAACACTCTTTAAGCCCCTACTGAAGCACCTTAACTCATGTTAAATACTAAAGAACCTATACTGATATACAACAGTTTAACAGTAACAACACATACTGGTTCTCAGTGCCATCCTTCCCCACCCTTGAAGCACCCTTTTTTCTATAACATTGACGTATGCCTCTAATTTTTACTAATATGATACATATATTCATGCATAGTGATATGCGTTTGGTATCGACATCGCTCTACGGCACTCGCTTTCCGCCAATCGACCGGGAAATATTTAGTTTCCTCCACAGATATAAGATGGCAGCAGTGTCACGCATGCCATTGAAATTACAAACGATGAGATCCTCTTCAATCATTTAAAAATAGTTAGGTGGCAGTCAAACCTACTTATCCTAGTAATAGCCAAAAAGCCGAACCGAGTCCCATTTGGCAAATAAAGGTTTGCAATATTTGATTTGATTTTATTCGGTCTAGTAAGATGTGTATTACATAGCATTTGGCACACAATAAATCATATATAACGGTGACTAGATGGAGAGTCAATAACTTATTAACTTATTTACAGGGTGTAAATAATATTTGTGTTAGAAATAAAGGTTTGCAATACTGTTATTGCAAACCTTAAAGTTCAACTCTGCATCATGGATTTCGCAAGCACAAATATTTTTTATTCGAACGTTTTGTTATCGAATGTTCTAGTGCATTTAAGATCATATATTATAGGTTTAGCTGAAATGTACACTGCTGTTTCTCACTGAAGGCCCTTGCCCTCAAAATGATGTGCTTAACCAACGGATCCAGGCACGTATCTATTTCCTGTCAAAACTGGAAATATATTGATCAACTATGTATAAAAGGATTGCGTTTGTTTGCTGGGGTTGACGGGTAAAGGATCACGTGAGCACAGCGTGGCCAGACAATTCCCTAAGTTTAGTCCTGTGATTAAAGAAACATTATTTATAGTGTATATAGATCTCATATCTCTCAATATTGTACTGGTTGATATACCCAGGAGAAGCAGTATAATAATACTAAGGTATGCCATATTTTCTGTGTTATCTATACTCTTACTTAAAAACTATTCACTGATATTCTATGTAATATTAATAAATTATTGTTCATGCTCTTCCTACGGTTTTTTGTTACAAAGTCTAGTCCAGGCCTATATACAACAATGGAAATTACTGTATTTGCTATTTATATACTGTATCCTACCTGTCTTACCATGCGACTGAATAAAAAAATCCAAAAAAAAAAGAAGTTTAGTCCTGTGATTGAGTAATTAGGCCAACTTCCCCCATGCAGGTAACTAGCAATACCTAGGTCCCTTACAATAACTTAAGAAAAATTATGGAGTTAATTTATTTGGTTCAGTGTTTCCTCTATCCTGCATTAATTTGACAATTTATTATTTACGAAATATATATATTTCCTGAAATGTCTTCCGATCAAGAATGCATTAAACATCACATAAGTGTCCTCACAGCAGGGTGTAATATTTTTCGGGGAAATCATTGAAAAAATATTTTTAGTGTTTTCAACCGAAATCCTACTCAGAATAATGAAACTGGAAGCTTTAAATTTCACAAATATAGAGGAAAGATCAATACTGTGGCAGGAGTATCACAGTTTTTTACATTTTTACTACATAATTTCATAATCAGTTCCTTCTAATGTTTTGCTGGAAGTGAGTAAAAAATATTTATCAACTGTGCCATTCCATAACTTTAATATGAATTCAAAATTGGAGAAACTATTGTACTCATGCCTCTGAGATGCTCTTAGCTATAATTATGCCTATTTAGATTGATTGGAATTTTTCTTCTTTCGTAATCAAGTTTTAGTTAGAGTACCTAATAAATCCAAGATGTCCGCTGGGCCCAGCTTGGAATTGGACGGCATTTCTGGCAATGAAACCACTACAAGTTGTCACACATGTTACAGCCAAACATGGAGTCTCTTGCATTGGCCGTGCCCAAAATATAAATACTTCAAATGCTTCGAGGTTAGAAAACTAGGTCATCCAGGGTATGTGGATTTCCGACGAGGTCTGTTTACTTTTAAGACGACGTTGAATGACTTATTTATATGAAGTTTTTTTAGCAGATAACAGAGGCCACATAATTCCCCAGTTTAATATCTCTGTGAATCTCTGCTTACCGTGTACGAAATTGGTGTCACTAGCAACATAACACTACATCAACATAAGGAAAATACAATTAGATTGCAGCTGAGAGGTAAATAAGAAGACACTATTACGTATCAAAAAAGGAAGGTAGATGAATCTAAGTTAGAAATGACATAAACGAATCATGGAGAATGTATACGAAAAGAATTCTCTAACCATCATTAAGTTTGCATTAAAAAAACTGCTGCAATATCTATACGGTATATATATATATATATATATATATATATATATATATATATATATATATATATATATATATATATATATATATATATATATATATATATATATATATATATGTATATATATATATATATATATATATATATGTATATATATATATATATATATATATATATATGTATATATATATATGTATATATATATATATGTATGTATATATATATATATATATATATATATATATATATATATATATATATATATATATATATATATATATATATATATATATATATATATATATATATATATATATATATATATATATATATGTGTGTGTGTGTGTGTATGTATGTATGTATGTATGTATATATATATATATATATATATATATATATATATATATATATATATATATATATATATATATATATATATATATATATATATATATATATATATATATATATATATATATATGTGTGTGTGTGTGTGTGTATGTGTGTTTATCATATAGTTTCGAGGCATGCAGTGAGTAGATAAATATGTATTTAGAGGGAGCACAATGAAAGTGGTGCGTAAATTGTTTCTTTGGTTGGCTGCATGTTCTCTAACTGTAACTTCATACAAAGATGAAAAATAAAAAGTTTTGAAAAATAAAAAATGTTCTCTAACTGTAACTTCATACAAAGATGAACACTAGAGACGTCATGTCCTTACACTGCGTGGGAATGTGATAGCGTGCCCTAATTTAACCCATTAATGCTCGCGGCGGCCAAAACCAGCCTGACAATTTTGAAGAAATCTTTTAGGTTTTAGCACAATTGGCAAAATATTTGAAGGAGAAATGTTGATCAGAACATTACCAACAACTCTTCTTCAAATATTTTGTAAAATAATTCCCAATTCAAAAGTTATTGTCTATAGTATCATTGATCCAGACAACAATTTCCGAACGAGACCTTAAGCATTAATTGGTTAACCTTATAGCTGGAAAGCCTATTTCTTGGAAATTGTTTGACCTGATTCCAGGATTAACTCGGTCACCGACTCATCTAAAAAACCGTGGGACTATGTAATCAATATCCTTATCGTTTCGTTTATAACTATTGCGTGTCATTCAATCAATTTCATATATCTTTATATCATGATATGTTAATGATAGAAAAGCTGTGCACAATCAATAACGTTAGGATAACATCCCATATCACTTATGTACATATGGAGTATCTTCTCATGGTATTTTATAGAATCATGCATACAGGAGAACCTCTCTTAATAGACCAGCTCTGGGAACAGCCACAACTGGTAAACTGAGAGAGGTATACACACACACACACACACACACACACACACACACACACACACACATATATATATATATATATATATATATATATATATATATATATATATATATATATATATATATATATATATATATATATATATATATATATGCGTGTGTGGGTGTATGTGTGTGGGTGTATATATATATATATATATATATATATATATATATATATATATATATATATATATATATATATATATATATATATATATATATATATATATATATATATATATATATATATATATATATTTATATAGTTTTTTAAAGTTAATTCAAAATCATTTTTGTGTTTTTTCTTTTAATCTTTTAATCAAAATACTTACCCTCAATGATTAAGTTTTGTGTAGTCAGAACATATCATAATTTGGATTTATAACTAGATTACGTTCCACTTAGACTGCTAAGTGAATGCATGCCTGATTTGAATGTCTGATTTGATTTAGATATGCTTTGAATACGGTTAAGCTGAATATGCATGCAAGTATTGAGGTTTATGCGGAGTACCGACGTTGAAGCACAGTCGTATTAATTGTCTTCTATATGGTAGGTGTTTTAAGCATCTCGATTACATTTTGATTTTGGAAAATAGAACAACATCAGTTTGAAATAAGAATTTACCTTATGCCCTTTACTGCTGACGTCATCGCCTATGTTTATTTCGAACCCGTCCTCTCTGTTAAGAACCGATCGTCGTTCACGTCCCTTGCCTCCTTTATTTACCCCTTTCTTGCGCTCATTTCGTGCCCTCTGGTGATGGCTGCGCATGCGCGGTGATACACCATCGCGATACGAATCCTGGTGATCCATATCGCCGTGCAGAACGGCCACCCTCTTCTCCAGATCGTCACGTGACTGTAGCGTGTGTGCTGCTTCGTTTGCGAACGTGTATGTGACCGTACTGACGCAAACAATCACCGCGGCACACGCGCTCAATATAACACACGTCATGATGCATCTGTGCAGCAGTGTCCCCCTCCGGCCATCCCTGGACACTGCACGACTCCTGCTGCTAGTGATGATGTTCATTTCCTCATAGACGGATGAAGGTGGTCTGGTACACGTGGCCATCATATGCCTGGTGTTTGTCAAATCCAACCTTTCGTTCCGGTTTGCTGTTTGTTAACAGATAGAGCTGTTTATATACGCTGGCTGATCAAACCAGGAAGGAAAAAATAATTACCATTTCCCGGCTCCAAAAACTGATCAATTTGAATAGAATCGTCAATTACCATTAATTGTGTCGTTTATTGATTGTTTATCTCCCCTTTACTCCCCTAGAACACAGAACTTTATTATAAGTATGCAATATACGTGCAGACCAAACTTTTTATTAAATAGTTTTTTATTTCGTTCTCCATCATGTCATCAGGCATGGTACAACAATTGAAATATAGTGTCTCACAATCATTGATAAACAAATAGCGTTGCATGATTTGATTCCCTTTTTGTCAAATACATTAAACAATAGGATATATTGTTTGTCAAAAACCTTTTTCCTATCCTTATCATTATTATTGTTATTATCATTATTATCATTATTATTATTATTATTATTATTATTATTATTATTATTATTATAATTATTATTATTATTATTATTATTATTATTATTATTATTATTATTGTTATTATTATTATTATTATTATTATTATTATTATTATTATTATTATTATTATTATTATTATTATTATTATTGTGCAGACCAAACTTGTGATTTAAGCCACACTATAGAGTATACATTATATACATCTATTGCGAATAAACAAACGATTTCAATGATTTTCTGAACAATTCGAATAATCAATAGTATCAATATTTTCAAATCCCCCTTGTTACTCATATCACGTCTCAAGCTCTCCTAGTAATAACTGACACTGTTTTGATCATTATAATTATTGTAATTGCATTTATACTTTTTAAAAGCTTTCTAGCTTGAACCTCGTGTAAAGTGTTCTTATGGTTTACTTTTCTTTTACAGCAGATAGAGTCATTTTTAACGTTTTACTTTGAAGTAAAATAAGACTTTCTACAGCAGAATTCTAAATACTAATACTCTGATTGATTATCAATGCGTTATTGTTCCTTTATCTTGTTTCTCACTACTGTGCTATAGTTTAATGGAAAGGCTCAATATATTGAAATAGACTAGAAGTTAACATAGCTAAGGCATTTAGACTTTCCAATGTACACTATCATACTACTGAAATTCACATCATTTACAGCATTCTGTATGCACATTAACTTATCGAAGTTAAATAATGTCCTCTCACAGCCTATGTTCATCAACTGAACAAATGTATAGCTACCAGGTCTTTTCAAGTTATACTTTTTATTTGGGGAAAATTATGATTGTGCATAAACCACGAAAACACAGGCAATGAGCACACCCATGCATATTACTCCAGCGAAGACCCAGGCTGAGACTCTGGAGTACCTTACACGCGGGATTATGTCTCAAATGCAAAGAAAACCTACAAAAGACATTTCTAATTAACTGTTTTCACTAGAGTTAAAGGAGCAATATCAATTTAAATTGGATACACGGACGTTATCTATACACTTTTGCTTATCAAGTTAAATAACGTAAGGGCTGTTGCATTTTAAAAATGTGTAGGAGGACCGGAAACAATTAAAAATTCGCAGGGAAGGAGTCGTGGGTGTTCTGAATTTGGCTGCATGGGGAGGGATAATAACAATCCAGAATTGGGGAAAGGGGGGGGGGGGTATTCAGAGTTCGGGGAAGAGGGGCTCGTAAAAGAGGAAAACCTGATTTCAGAATTGGGGAGAGGAGGTCCTCGTTATTCAGAAATGTGGGAGGGGGAAATAATTCCTACACACATTGTCATGTAAAAACCCTCAGCTTACATGTAGCGCCCAGCTATATGTATATGGATTCTACAGGAATTCCCTACGTGCCTGCTATATATTGACCTTGGGTTTGTCCTTGAATCCTTTGCATGCGATTTTCCATGACATCCTCTTTGTCTCTTTGACACAATTCCCCAATTTCTATCTAAACCAGACAGCATCATGCTTGTGAGTCACAGGCATACGTTCACACATCACCAAAGGACCTCTTCTGGTTAATTATACAAATTACCCAACTTTTACAAGTTTCATGAATTTAACCGAAACTCATTTGATCATGTAGCTAAAGTATTGCTTGTTTATAATTGCTAACACATTCCCAAACCCTCATACTGGACGCGAGGTTCCGGAACCCGCCGATAGGCGGCTTCAAACACGTCGAATGCCTTGGATTCTCTCATTAGAGAAAACTTGGTTCTTCCAGTTATGTATGATAGCGTCCACTCTGTTTTGGTCAAACAGCATGGATACATTCAATGGACCAATTGTACTAAGAATTCACTTTTAGGAAATTAAATAACCTTTTTTAAATCAGTGAAATTAGCAATTTTACAGTTTTGATGACGTCACAAGTAATTGGAAGCTAATTATAATACGCGACGGTGGCGGCGTTCATTTACACTACAGACCTGCAGAGTAAATGAACGACGAACACGAACACGTTACAGTCAACCTCCCCCCCCCCCTTACTACACCCATTCTACTGCCGACACATGGCATCCAACCCTAGTTCCAAAAAACTCTGGATATTGCATGTGACCACTCTGAACTGATATGTGTCAGCAGACTCATTGACAGCATTCCCCAATTCCTACCTAAACCAGACAATATGTTGAGTCATACGTTCATACATTACCAAATTTGTCAAATAGTTTAGTCAGAAATCATCGTGGCTACGTTTAAGCCATGACATGATCACTGGACTATGTCCTTTATGTATGTATGTATGTATGTATGTATGTATGAGGTTTCATAAAATAGTCTATAAAATAAGGAATTTTCCTATAGACTTTCGTCCATATGAAAATGTGTTTAGGTAACTCATTGGAGTGATTAATATGTTGTTTAAAAACAATCCAGTTCCTTAAATTCGCATGACAAACATGGATATGCATATATCAGATTTGAATGTATGTATGTATTACCTGACCAATCATGATCATAAGAAATGAAATAATACAGTTCGAATACAATTAATGATATAACATAAATAAAACGTATTAAATTGAGAAACAAACGGAAACATTAATATACTTGGACGCTAACAATAATTTACAACATTTATAAAAGAAATCTTTGAAATAAACAAAAACATCCGATGCGGCATTATACTCTATAGTTTCCACATATCTTGGCTCGAGCAAACTCAATTGTGTGAGGCCCGAATTGGAAACAGAAAACTTATGTTTTTTTTTTCCCGGGTCCGTGTTTTTATCTTGTCGCGGTATGATCTAGGCTGTTGAAAGCGAGGTTAAAACCATTTCCTTTCTTCCTTTTTGCGTCCATTGCAATGTGAATTGCATCACAAATCAGTCAATGGCTCTTGTGCAACATTCACAGTCCAATGTACCAGTCTAGACTCTTACAGTCCTAGGCAAGTACCCAACAGTCGCAAAACGTTTGGTGATTCTGGTGCAAATGATTTTGAGAGTAGATAGTATGCTTATTGTAGAAAAGTGGCGTATGTGACTGGAATTATTTTGTATTTGCGAAATAACTACATGCAATCACCCAAGACACTGGCAGCCAGTTGGTCCTGGGTGATCTTAGATGACCGTAGCTCTGTGTCACTGGAGATTTATAACGAAGCGAAACGTTGGTTCTTTTGACAGTCGTTTAGATCATTCGATAATTTCCTTCCCCAAGCTCAGACCTAGTGGCCAGGAACATAGTCAAACTGGGCAGTTCTTATGTTTGGACGTCTAATATATCGACATCGCATTTTGTATGTCTAAATCCTTGACCATTTCAGCATTTAATGTCATATATTATTACAAAGGTGCTAACCTTGTTTTTTTCTTTGCGCCAAGTTCTTTGTTAGTCGCGGGTACGTTATGTTACTGGACGTAGATACTACATGTTGTTTCTGTATTTGTATGTTTTCTTCCTGGTTTTGTTTTTCTTTTTTTATTGCTATGTTTTTCCTCCTAGGACGAGAGATCCCCTTCCTAGGAGAAGAAGAAATGTACACACTTTGGTGCATATCCGGCAGGATGATAAGTAAAATGTATAGGAAAGCCGTTACTAACAGATTAGGCATCGGCTAGCTAACTCTCCACCCTGTAATACGGCGGTCACCCTCTAAAGGGTCTAGCGTGTAATGGACAACCTCAAGTTAAATGGACAATGCTCATATAGAAAGTATACATATATTTCAATTTGTGTATACTAAATTCCTTCTGTTTGTATTTTTGTTTCTGGATCATGTGAGATCTTGTTTGTTCTGTAATACGTACATTGTGTACCACTAGATACAGTCAATAAATACCATACCATACCATTGTAATTTTGTTGTAAAAACACTTCTGATGCTGTGGTGTATGTAATGTGATTATAGTGAGGCTATAAATCTGTGCCAATGCTCAGTTTCGGATCTTAATGGCTAGTTAATAGAGGGTTTGAATGACATAAATTTATCATACAATTTTGTAAAAATGACACAAAATTCATGTTGTCTTATGATTGCGGAGCCGGGCTTAAAATGGTCCCTGCTCTGTTGGTTGATATGGCACCGAAAGAACAGGTACCACTTTAAAGCCACAGAAACAGCTTCTCACTTAGCATAGTTTATAATCTCAGCCCTGTTAGTACCGTAGCAACGCGCTGTGTTAAAGGTTTAATCACGTTGATCAGGCATGGGGTTCAGAAAGGTCACTGTGCATTATCACATAGGAGTAGGACTTTTAAAAGACACGAACACTGACTTAGTTGATATCCTCTTTATTGTCTAGGCATATACAACTCCTTTACTACAATACCGACATGTAGTTCCTGCACTAAATGTGTGGGCAGTCCGGGCATTACACACGACCGCACGCCCGATTGCCACCAGGTTTCCTGGGTATGGAAGACCTCAAAACTGACCCTAGCTTTGATTCGCAAGATACATGGGCCATTAATGCGTTAGCGTTTTTGACATGCTATCCATGAATTTATGTGCAAAGGTCGACTGGTGCAGGAATTAAATGTCTGTACTGTATACATTCTCAAATTACAATAAAATACATTTTAGTTTATCACAGTTTCCTGATTATTATGGCTTGGCTTGCACAATGTGTGCACATCAAGATATGGTTATTATGTATGTATATATATATATATATATATATATATATATATATATATATATATATATATATATATATATATATATATATATATATATATATATATATATATATAAATATAAATATATATATATACATATATATATATATATATATATATATATATATATATATATATATATATATATATATATATATATATATATATATATATATATATATATATATATATATATATATATCAAGAACTCATTCAATGCCATTGGCGTGTGTCCAATATGTTCAATTACCTGTTGGACGTCTATTTACAAAGAATATCTCGCTATTGTTATTACTATGAATAACAATTAGGACAAATAAGCATGTTTTAGCTGCTAATATTCATTTTCCCAGCAGCGTCCTACAAAGGTCATAGGTTCATTACAAAACGACCTATATCCAATACATGTATGCATAAACATCGATATAAGAAAATAAATTTAAACCCATTAATGCCCAAAAGCAGTCTGATAATTTTCATACAAACTGCAGCCAATAGTAATGTTTGAAAGATAAGTTGAAGAAGGAATGTTTTTCAGAATGTTTCCAACAACTTTCCTTCAAATATTTTGTAAAATCATTCTTAATCCAAAAGTTATTTTCTTAAGTATCATAGGTGCGGACGACAGTTTTGAGGGAAACTCTTGAGCACTAATCCGTTACTATATGATTTTCACCCATATGCTGAAACGATAGTGATCTGCACCAAACAGTTCAGATTTTATGGACTTATATAACTAATTAATATCATCTCGTAGAGAGTAGGCACTTATAAAGCATTTGTGAGAGGTAGTTGAATTAGACTTACATAGTTTGAATTATTTTATCACTATTCGGGCAATTAAGGTAGCTTATGAGATTAATTTCATTGGCTTAGTTTTTCGCCTACCCTTCATGCTTTTATTTGACGAATAAGCCTATAGGTACAAACAAATATATTGGGTCTGTTAGGATTGGGAATACATTAAGTAACCTCCCAGCAGGTTCTTTTTGTGGTTAAAAAGTGAAAATTCGTGTGTTTTCTAAAGAAAGCTCCTATCACACTTGTGGATGGGGTATCTTCAATGTTCATGGATGTGGAGGAAAGATCAATAAGGGGTTATCACACTTTTTCTAATTTTTTTCTTCGTTCGAATTTCAAAACCATTTCTTTTGGATTCTTTCAGATTCAGATTCCATAACTTTCTAACTAAATCAAAACTGAAAAAAAATGGTGATATCCTTCTCTCCTTCTATCCTGTCAATTTGGCTTGAGTGTGTCTGAGCTTCGAGTTCTGTCTTTGTCACTACACAAACACTGGACTCAAACATGGAGTCTTATTGGGTCATTGGATGGATATCCCATCGATATACAATTTAGACCCCTAAAGCCCGGACAAACGGCTATGGCAAAAGAAGGGCCGTAGATGACTGATCGACATATTATCACTATCAAGGTTTAAAAAGGTTCGAATCCCGGGCATGTGAGAAAGCTCTCATTGACTTGGGGATAGGCGGGGGATTTCAACAGATACTCCGGTTTCTTCAACCACTTACAACTGGCTAATCACGAATTAGACGCAATATTGCAGAAAACGTGACACAACACGAAATTCAAATTCCTGTGGCTGGGTTAATAAGAATGCAGTAGAATTGATCAAATGATTAATAATTGTAAGTTATACAGTGCCGACATTTAATTCCTGCACTAAAACCTGGACAGGGATGTAAGGATGACCTCACAACTATGCTTGGCATATTATTTTGTCATGTTATCCATGGATGCTTCTACAACCAGGCACTGGCAGACGTCCCGTCGACCGGTGCAGGAATTAAATGTTGGTACCTTACCATAAATTTACAATTCTATCAGAGATGTTTTTTTTGGATTTTGTTTTGCCATAGTTTCTGTTCCATTTTGACGATATGTACACAGATAAAAAATCTTCATTATATCAAAGTTGCTTGTATCTTCGCTTTGTAATTTAAAACTGCGTTTTATGTACACTCCTATTATACAGATTTATTTACAGTGCCTCACGCATCTCAAAGGCTTCTTTCAATGCTATCACGTGACCAATATACATTGCAGCATGCGCTTCAGCTCCTGGTTATAAAGACTATGTCTACTCCAGCATCTGTGCTGGCATTTATAAAAAAGAAAGACAGGAACTGTTTTTTTTTCACCGGGTTAGTTAGTAGAGTACTCATGGCCCACTTCAATGAGTACAGAACGGAGGTGCTTATCCACCTTAAATATCAATCCGCTTAGGGTCTACTGGGACCTTTTTTTACGATTAAAATCTCAACCAAACAACCAAAATGTGGAACATATGCATTTAGAAGATAGATTCGCAGAAAGTGTGAGCTATGATACATTTAGATTTAGGAGAGTACTCATGGCCCACTTCAATGAGTACAGAACAGAGATGCTTTAATAAACCTCACATATCAATCAACTTAGGGTCTACCGTTAACCGCTTTATGATCAAAATGTCAACAAAACTTAAAAAAAGTGGTACATTTGCATTGAAAAAATTGATTCGTAAAGATGTGAGCTAAAATACATCACAATTTCCTCTTCCATGGATTGTTTACCTGCTTTTCAAAGGTACACGTTGTTCTTTCTCCCTATGCTTTTACTATGAA
>CAWWDR010000207.1:0-16763 GCA_963942565.1 Maea johnstoni
TCATTTTTAGTCAGGTAATAACCATATCTCTGGTGTCTATATATGGCATGGTAACTAAAACATCTGAAATGAAAGAAATCCTCGGATAATATAGTATGAGCAGGCATCCTTGAGCATCATGATCACTCAACGTTGAGTATTAAATCAACTCTAGGCAATACGCTATGACGCAGTATGCTCGCGACAACTACTCGGTTGCTGTAATTACTGTACATGGAGACAGACCTGGGTCTAGACACATCACTATAAACATTCCTACGCGATTACCCATGGAACACAATCTGGTGTCTGTGTTTCTACTTGTCTCATATTAATTACAGGCGGCATCAGAGACGAGAATCCTGAGGCTGTATATCAGGTATCATTAGTGTGAAGGTACCATAAGTGTGAAAATATGAACCTTATACATATTTCAGACAAACACGTGATCCGACACACACACAGAATTACATATATATATATATATATATATATATATATATATATATATATATATATATATATATATATATATATATATATATATATATATATATATATATATATATATATATATATAATATATATATATTTATGTATGTATATGTGTGTATGTGTATATATACATATATATATATATATATATATATATATATATATATATATATATATATATATATATATATATATATATATATATATATATATATATATATATACATGTATATATATATATATATATATATATATATATATCTATTGAAAGTTCGTAGATGATCTGTTAGATTTGGCAGTACCTCTTTCGGTGTTTTCAAACATTACTAAATCAAATGCGTGACGTATCAGTTTGGATATGCACCGCGTCCTCCAATGATGAAGGGTGTAGGTTCGAGTTCATTTGGTGGCATGAGAGAAAATTGGCAGTAGAAATGGTAAAGCTGGTGGATCTACCGTGATGGATACTTTGGTTCTCTCTACCATTTACAAATGGCTTGTCATCAACTAGCCTGAACATGGTCGAAAACGTGACGATAAACGAAATTTCAAAGATGTCTAAGATGAGAATATACAGTTGCGTCTCTCAAACCCTACACATGATTCTACGTCATCTTTGTATTGTATTGTATTGTATTGTATATTTAGTGACTCTTCTTCCTAGAGATAATTAATCAAAAAGTATGTAACGTAATGTCATATATTACAAATAGTCATATGAATATATGATAAAATTCATTGTTAAACACAAACAAGCACAATCTTCTAGAAATATTACCAAAAATAATTGGAATAAAACAAAGACACGAGTAAGGGAACTCACTACTGTTAGATCTCGCAGTGTTTAACCAAACAGAAAATCTCTCATCTTAAATTACTGAGTAAATAGTAATACTTTGGGAACCACCGCGTGTGGGAGGCAATTCAGCGCCCAGTGCATAGTTATAGATGCTCGATATTATGATGGTGACATGTCTCTCAGTTAAGCGGTACATGCCGCGGTGAAATCGCCCGTGAGGAAACCGCCTCGTGCATTTAATCGAACACAGCCTATGTGAAATGTACCGCCTGGATACGTTTGTTTCGGTACTCCATGAAATAAATCAGTAAAGCAGGAATTTAAAAAATCGAAGGAGTATTTAGATTTTTTGCATGATTTTTTTCTTCGGGAAATTGCCTTTTTCAAGAAGATATGACCAAAAGAGTTGTGCCTTCTTTAGGCGTTGCAAGCTGTTGAAAGCGACGTAGAACCCCATTCCTTCCTTCCTAGCCTCAGGCGTTGTGAGCATGATTAGTCAAAACCCTAAATTGATACCGTATCCTGTATTTCAACATTACTTATATATTAAGCTTTATCCCGCACTCTATTAAGAATCGAGTGGTACTCAAAGTAGCTAAGGAATTCTCCACCCATATGAAACCTAATATCCGGTGCAGTATCACTAGCGCAGTCTATATGGAATCTCACCCGGTGATGCAAAACAGCTGCATCTATGGCCTTGTAGTTTTCTCAGTTTCCGGGTTTCTCCATCGATTACTACTTGCTGTCCAGGACAAAAGTTTTATTAACCCCCTATTCAAAGAAAAAGTGTGCAGTGCCAGTGATATATACCTCAGAATGTACTTTTGGGGTCGAGTTATTTTCATACACGTCAGACCTTGGGAAAAACCCTGGTGTGAAGGGACTAGCATCGACGATTGATGATTTCTGATATTGAAATCGAAAGCCATTGGGATTGTATATTAATACCGTGTAGCTTTTATGTGGGATATATCATTCGCTTCCAGCATTATACAGTATTGGTGTATCCTATAAATCAGTCTCTGCTACAAGGGGAACATTTATTTGCCGGTTTAGGTGTCGGTGCACTCTCCTGTCGGCATAGTTTATCACTAGGACATCTGGCTAATAGTACAGAAATGACAGACGTATGGTACACCGTGGCATATTGGTTACACTAAAGGTCCTAAGGCTACATGTACAGTGTCGACATTTAATTCCTGCACAATATGCGTAGGCAGCCTGGGCATAACATACAACCGCACTCCCGATTGCCACCCGGTTTCCTGGGCATCGATGCATGTGCAGTGCCGATTTTTAATTCCTGCACTAAATGCGTAGGTAGCCTGGGAATAATATAGAACCGCACTCCCGATTGCCACCCGGTTTCCTGGGCATCGATGCATGTGCAGTGCCGATATTTTATTCCTGCACTAAATGCGAAGATAACCTGGGAATAATATAAAACCGCACTCCCGATTCTCAACCGGTTTCCTGGGCATCGATGCATGTATGACCTCACAACTTAAGGTAGCTTTGATTTTGCAAATTACGTGGGTCATTGATGTGCTTTGACATGTTATACATAGTTGTTTGCACATGGGGATTCTTTCTCGTAGCGGTGGGAACTAAACTGTTAAAGGTGACGTCCCTCTTATTAACATACAAACACATCTATATGACATTGATAATAATAATAATAATAATAATAATAATAATAATAATAATAATAATAATAATGATAACATTGCCATTAGATATTGCGCACATTACAAACATGCTCAAAGGCGCATTACATTCCATTGTCAAAGGATAGATGTTGATATCCACATAGTTAATTGATATATACATCTTTGAACAGATGTGTTTTCAGTTGTCATTTGAAGATTGCCACACTCCCAGCTGCCCGAATATTATTTGGGAGCTGAGTCCATAGTTTTGGGGCACAGGCACTAAACAATCTGTCACCGTAGGTTTTCATGTTGGTTCTCAGCTCGTAGAGTAAGTTCTTGGATGTTGATGTCAGTGTCCGTGGCGGGAAATACTCCTTCAGCAATTCCCTCAGATAAGAACTGGTGCATTTACATGCATACACTTGTACGCAGTAGCAGAATGTTGAATTCTATTCTCTTCCTGACTGGTAGCCAGTGCAGTTCCTTTAGTACTGGAGTGATATGGTCGTGCTTCTTTGTGAGAGTGATCTCCCGGGAAGCGTTATCTTGTACTCTCTGGAGCTTACATATAAGCTCTTCAGGTATTCCACAGAAAAGTTCATTGCAGTAGTCGATCTATTAAGTAATCTATAAAATGTATTATTAAGGTATGTGTATGTGTGTCTATTGACTGTTCCAATTGATTTAGTTTCGAAATCTAGACAGCAACTCAGCGAAATTAGCGAATTAAAGAGTTTAGTAACAAAGAAGAAAATAAGCTTGGTTAGATTATAAAATAAACTCAAACAAAATAAAGCCTAGCTGCTTCGTCCGAAGAAGAAATGTAACATATCAATTCTATGGAATTCAGTAAAAACACCAAAAATAAACCACGCCCAAGTAAAACAAAAATTACATTAAATGCAAAACAACTAAAATGATATTAAACCCTAAACTCTTCTCTGTTCGAATAAAAAGACTCCAACTTCCCACTTGTTGTCGTTTATAAAAAAAAAGTTACTTTAAACTGCAACGCCACCTGCCCTACAGCTTTTGACTACAAATGAAGCACTACCGTTCGTTAACTGTAAAACCCACCAAAAGGCAATCGAAACCACTAGGCTTTTTAAACACGTTTACAACTTACAATACTGATACATGAATACATGTACAATAAAATAAGATACATGTGCAAAGCTCTTAAGTACGATGGTGCAAGTGTGAACAGCAGAAAAAATAAATTTAAATTTATTTTCTCCACCGTTTTTTTAGCAAAACAGCAGAAAAAAAATATTTAAATTTATTTTCTCCAACGTTTTTCCAAAAACAGCAGAAAAAAAATATTTAAATTTATTTTCTCCAACGTTTTTCCAAAAACAGGAGAAAAAATAAATTTAAATATATTTTCTCTAACGTTTTTCTAAAAACAGCAGAAAAAAAATATTTAAATTTATTTTCTCCAACGTTTTTCCAAAAACAGCAGAAAAAAAATATTTAAATATATTTTCTCCATCGTTTTTCCAAAAACAGCAGAAAAAATATATTTAAATATATTCTTTCTGCTGTTTTCAAATAGTTTGCCCTTCTCCCGCTAGATGTCCCCCTTCACCACTTCCAAGGGAGCACTCATTATTTGAATTTGATGGTATGTGGGTCCGTGTAGCAGTTTATAATTCGATTTTCCAACTGATCTTGAGTTTTCCAACCAACCAACCAACCAACCAACCAACCAACCAACCAACCATCCATCCAACCAACCATTCATCCATCCAAGCTCTTCCCCAGTCATTTTAGATGGTTGGTTGGTTGGTTGGTTGGTTGGTTGGTTGGTTGGTTGGTTGGTTGGTTGGTTGGTTGGTTGGTTGGTTTCTTGGTTGGTTGGTTTCTTGGTTGGTTGGTTGGTTGGAAAACTCAAGATCAGTTGGAAAATCGAATTATAAACTGCTACACGGACCCACATACCATCAAATTCAAATAATGAGTGCTCCCTTGGAAGTGGTGAAGGGGGACATCTAGCGGGAGAAGGGCAAACTATTTGAAAACAGCAGAAAGAATATATTTAAATATATTTTTTCTGCTGTTTTTGGAAAAACGATGGAGAAAATATATTTAAATATTTTTTTTCTGCTGTTTTTGGAAAAACGTTGGAGAAAATAAATTTAAATATTTTTTTTCTGCTGTTTTTAGAAAAACGTTAGAGAAAATATATTTAAATTTATTTTTTCTCCTGTTTTTGGAAAAACGTTGGAGAAAATAAATTTAAATATTTTTTTTCTGCTGTTTTTGGAAAAACGTTGGAGAAAATAAATTTAAATATTTTTTTTCTGCTGTTTTGCTAAAAAAACGGTGGAGAAAATAAATTTAAATATTTTTTTTCTGCTGTTCACACTTGCACCATCGTACTTCTGTGTTTCTGATTTTAAATATATTTTTCTTTTTCTACAAAGAATTTGGCCCTACTCCGTGGGGCATTGCTGTGTTAGTTATTCTATGTCATGGATGAATAACTAACACAGCAATGCCCCACGGAGTAGGGCCAAATTCATTGTAGAAAAAGAAAAATATATTTAAAATCAGAAACACAGAAGAGTAAATACAGGCAAGAATTTTAGACAATCATTTTTCAACAGGGTCAGGTATGTTGAGCAAAACCTTGGTCTTCTAAGGCAAAACTAAATTAAATACCCCGTATCAAATAAAATAAATACAAGCTTACCTACAACTCCTTTCCGTCTGTGCCTGCTTCCATGATACTAATACATGTATGCAGTTGAAAACGGCAGGTCCTTTATTTGTGCATTGCACACCCATAACAAAACTTATTTTCTTTCAATATTTGGTTTATTATTACATAAGCAGATTTTGTTTATTACATAAAGAAGTTGGTGCTACATAAGCGGTTAATTTTTTATTACGCAAGCGGTTGTGTTACACAAGCGGTTAATTTTTTATTACGCAAGCGGTTGTTATTACATAAGCAGTTGATTTTTTTATTACGGAAGCGGTTAATATTACATAAACCGTGATTATTACATAAGCAGTTGTTACAGACGTCTGCTTATGCCTGATTGTTTAAAAAGCCATGCTAAGATGTCAAGAAAATAGTCCAACACATCAATGGTACATGTAGCTTACTACGTTCATTTATAGAGTCATCCATGCTAAGTATAAAACTGGGTAACAATATGGCAAACGGTCTGTCATTTATTATTCCCGGGCTACCCAAACTTCCAGTGCAGGAAGAGGGAAGGAGAGGAGAAGGGTAGGAACAGGGAGAAGCGGAGTTGGCAGGAAGAGACGGGAGGCGAGAGAGAACGGGCGAGGAGAGGAAAGGGAAGGAATGTGAGGGGAGGAGAGTGGAATAGGTAGGGAGGAGAGGAGAGAGGAGGAATAGGGAAGGGAAGAGAGGAGGGATGGTAGGGAGGAGAGGAGGAGGGAGGCGAAGGGGAGGAAAGAGAGAGAGTTGTAAGGAGGAGAAGGGAAGGGAAGGAGTGTGAGGGGAGGAGAGTGGGAGAGGTAGGAGAGGAGAGAGGAGGAATAGGGAAGGGAAGAGAGGAGGGATGAGAGATGGAGAGATGGTAGGGAGGAGAGGAGGAGGGAGGCGAAGGGGAGGAAAGCGAGAGAGAGGTAAGGAGGAGAAGGGAAGGGAAGGAGAAAATTTAAAACTATAGGCCGGGGATCTAATTTTCATTAACCCACCCCAAGCCACTGTTAATTCACCAATATGGTGCAAAGGTACCACGGTGCAATGGACCCAATAGCAGGGAGCGGTGGGAGCACGAGGCTCGACTAAATTTCGAAAATGAACCGTATATGTACTCCCATTGCAAGAGGGAAAATATGCGTTCAGATAAAGGGGTGCCGGCATGAAAACAGCGCTAATCTAACTACACGCTGGATCAATACCCGGAACTTTAGGAATTTCTTAAATCTTAGATATATTCCAACATCACTATACATTTCTCTGGTGAATTAGTTACCTGCATTTGTCAATCCGAAGTCATTTTACCTCGCTATTGCTACGGGACGAATACAAGTCTTGTTGCGTCAGGAGGGTCTATAAATAGGCGTCACATGACCGCAAAACTGGGTCTGCGTAGCGACTGCTTAATGCTTGCGTCGCTCAGTCAACATCATACATGCAGCCTATAACTCTCGCGTAAACCTACTGGTTCAAGGGTCTCCAAATGTCCCACCAGCGTACGAAAGAGACTTTACAAGAGATGTGTGACAGGACAGATCCTCCAAGCGATGTCAAGCTCGGTAATTCTGGCAGAGCCTGGCCAGTTGAGCCTATATCAAGGTATTTATTACACGTTTCAACCGATTGTACACGTATTAGGTACCTCGTACCGGAAATGCACCCCTCTCAGCTGATCAGTCAGATGGGTCAAATACTCCTCCTATCCTCGAGGGTGTCTGACTCAAACAAGGCCCTGTAACCACCTAGTGAGTAATGTGTGAACAAATTTGATTACTCCGACCACCTGGCTTGACCACTTGTTGCCTGGTCAGAGTAAAAACATGACAGCAGACACAGAACAAAAACACATGGATTATAGTCTCTCTCTCTCTCTCTCTCTCTCTCTCTCTCTCTCTCTCTCTCTCTCTCTCTCTCTCAGTGCAACTATAATGAACACATGAGGCTACCTCATCGGGAGAATGGTCTAATGCATTTAGTCCTGGAATTCTTAAATGATGAGACCTGCAGGTTATCTCACTGGGGGATTGGTTCTAATTTCATGGTTTACGATAAAAACCATTGCCTATTTCTTCCTAAGTTAGCGGTATATTTGTCTTTGGTATCCATTTCTTGCACATAGCACATTCTGTATATTACATATATTTAAGTAAAAACGTTTTAAAATTTAGTCACACCTTTATTGCTTACGTTTGAAGTGGATTTGAGGAAAGTGTTATAAGGCCTTGGATCATTATTGACTCTCAAAGCATAGTTCCACATTTTAGTATTGGTCGGTCATCATATCTGGTACAAAAAGTAACGTTACACTAAACTCCGGAGACAACTCTGGAACCATCATCCAGGCGTTCTCCCTGTTGGGCGAGACATATAAAGACATACTAGTATTCAGATAGAGACGGCGTAGGAATACATATTGTATAGGCAACATCTAGCTTACTAAGTGTTCGTCTAATCCAATATTGATAGGCGACTGTCTGGGTGGCGAGGAAAGGTGTCTAAAGGCACGTATCCTCTTTAATGGCGATTCCTAATGTGTGTCACGTACCCAGGGAACCTGCTACTGGAACGTCTGTAACAACTGCTTATGTAATAACTACAGCTTATGTAATACAACCGCTTGCGTAATAAGAAATTGACTGGGTATGTAATAACACAAAACAGTTAAACGACTGTAACAACTGCTTATGTAATAATCACGGCTTATGTAATATTCAACCAGTCATCCATGAATAATTGATAAAAACACAACTAATTACCATTATTTTGAGTTGTGAATTAAACATCTATCAGTACCAGATTTTCATACCTGTTTTGCTGGAACATCCCCCCCCCCCCCCCCCGTTGAACATCAAATGTTCACAATGAGAACTGAACGATGATATCCATTTACCAGTCATCCATGACCAATCGAAAAAAAAAACACACAACAACTTACAACTTATTTTTCCTGCATTCCTTAAATCACCTCTATCACGTATTAACCAGTATCATAATACATGCATCATCCACATCATCATCATCATCCACATTCAGTGTCATTCATCATCATCATCATTGATCTGGGATCAGGACCACCCCTGACCCTGTTGAAAAATGATTGGCTAAAATTCTTGCCTGTATTTACTCTTCTGTGTTTCTGATTTTAAATATATTTTTCTTTTTCTACAATGAATTTGGCCCTACTCCGTGGGGCATTGCTGTGTTAGTTATTCTATGTCATGGATGAATAACTAACACAGCAATGCCCCCGGAGTAGGGCCAAATTCATTGTAGAAAAAGAAAAATATATTTAAAATCAGAAACTCAGAAGAGTAAATACAGGCAAGAATTTTAGCCAATCATTTTTCAACAGGGTCAGGTATGTTGAGCAAAACCTTGGATTAAGAAAAGAATGGATATGTAACGAGAGACCAATTACTATATGCCCTATAGTTACATGCTGGCCTCATGCCAGAACTACCAGATATGGCAGCAGGGCGAGGTCACGTGGGAACAAGGACCAATCAGGGCTCTTGCATCGATTACATTACAGAAAAAAACCTTATCTCCACCACCTGCTGGGGGTGCCCAGAGCACCTATTAGCGACTATTAGTTGACACTGGTTGAGGCTAGCATGTTCAGGTTGACCGGCTGGTTTCCATTCCATTTGTGTTTGGTCTTCTAAGGCAAAACTAAATTAAATACCCCGTATCAAATAAAATAAATACAAGCTTACCTACAACTCCTTTCCGTCTGTGCCTGCTTCCATGATACTAATACATGTATGCAGTTGAAAACGGCAGGTCCTTTATTTGTGCATTGCACACCCATAACAAAACTTATTTTCTTTCAATATTTGGTTTATTATTACATAAGCAGATTTTGTTTATTACATAAAGAAGTTGGTGCTACATAAGCGGTTAATTTTTTATTACGCAAGCGGTTGTGTTACACAAGCGGTTAATTTTTTATTACGCAAGCGGTTGTTATTACATAAGCAGTTGATTTTTTATTACGCAAGCGGTTAATATTACATAAACCGTGATTATTACATAAGCAGTTGTTACACACGCGTGTCTGTCACATACACACAGAGCTACCTCCTTCGTACAGCAAGGAAGTACTCTGCTTCAGGCGTGAGGTGGAGATTCCTGCTTTGAGGACCAGAGTGCTATTAAGTTAATGATTTAGCCAGAACACTCAGAAGACAGTCGATGCTCTGGGGTTTTGACCGCAAGGAAGAGTTGTCTTTCACCTGCCAATTACCCTAGTGGCCATGTGTTATTTATTTTTGCAGCAAGTGCATCACGAAACATTAAGTAGACATCATGTATCTGATTTGTGGTAAACTAATAATGCATTGTTTTGAGAGAGAGAGAGAGAGAGAGAGAGAGAGAGAGAGAGAGAGAGAGAGAGATGTTCGCAGATGCATTATTTTCTTTAAGACCAGCATTGATTAGAGTTATCATATACCCAGAAGGACTCAATTCTAGAAAGGAAATTGTGCATTGAGCATGTAACATTTTGATGGAAAACGCGAAGTTGTGCGGCGAAAAGGCACCCGCGACCGCATGTCAATGGCTGTTATAGTTCTATCTCACTATACTGTATTGAGAACTGGAACATTTTGAGCTGTTGTTGTAGTTAAATATGATCCAATGTTATATTGTGTGCTTCATGCACGAGTCCACCCAGCTGAACGGCACCAGCATCGTAACATGAATAAGCACAAATAAAACGATGGGCTAGTGGCCGGAGGCCACGAAACAATCAAAGAATTGGCGCACGTACGTCGAGTGTTACATAAGCAACGTTTTAATTGTGTGTGTGTGCCAGTACGGAGGCGGACTTGAACCTTTTGAATAACTCAAATTAGCTCATGTCAATTATATTTGTAGATGTTAAGATTAAAATGATTGGATGTAAGACGTTATTAGGTCACTACTCATATACTTGCACGACGTCTTCTCTTAAAGCTCAGCATCTCGCTTTGATTCCTGTTGAGTAAATTGGTGAAGGTTGCCTTGGTTACCGTATCGGTTAGTTTCTTTTGATGTTGGCATTTTTACCCCCTGGACGGCAATTGGTAAGGAATTCCACCATTCCAAGTAAGGTCAACAGGTATCACTTAATCGGATATTTTTAGACAGTTTTAGGTTAAACGTGCTATGGACAATGTCTTCGTCCATACAGACATGGAGTGCTCTGTATCATATAAACACATCTTATTGTTGTATCACGGTTTGCTTCCTTCACCAATCACATGCTTGGAAAAGTATGCCATATACATCATATCCAACGGTTTTTATAGCACTTGTTTTCTAAGCTGCTATAACCACAAAGGCGATACAGAAGGGTATCGAACAAGGTACTCAGTTGTCTGTGATTAATAATAATAATAATAATAATAATTGGAATTTATATAGCGCCTTTTCCATTCATAAAATGTTCAAAAGCGCTGCACATTGTCATAGTTTGAGTAATAGTCCACAACGCCTCAATGGGCGAGCCTGAAAAGGTGTGTTTTGAGACACTTCTTGAAGGCCTGACACGATGTAGAATCCTTCAGGTGTTGTGGAAGCGCATTCCATAATCTCGGTGCACTAATGGAGAAAGCGCGATCTCCAAATTTGAGTCTAGTCCGAGGCTCGTCCAGAAGGCCCTTTGCTTCTGATCGTAGATGGCGTCTGGGTTTATAAGGCACGAGCAGCTCCTTGATGTACTTAGGTGCAAGTCCGTTTAGCGCCTTGTATACCAGCAGTAGGACCTTAAATTGGATGCGGAATTTGATTGGTAGCCAGTGAAGCTTGATGAGAACAGGTGTGATATGTTCATACTTCCTGGTTCTCGATACTATCCTTGCTGCACTGTTTTGTAGTCGCTGCAGCTTTGCAATCAAATCCTGTTGTATTCCAATTAGGAGAGCATTGCAGTAATCCAAGCGAGACATTACCAGTGACTGCATCACTGTTTTTGTGGCATCTTCTGTTAACACACGTCTCGCTTTTCCAATATTTCTCAGGTGAAAGCTAGATTTTTTGACAACACTTTTGACATGGGGTGCCATGGTCAGTTGAGAGTCAAACATAGCTCCCAGATTTCGCACAGGCTCAGATGCAACAGACACATCAGTCCCTGCTACAGAGAGTGACTTAATGTTCAGTTCAGCTAGGTGTTTCTTAGAGCCGAATAGAATGATTTCAGTCTTGTCATTGTTGAGTTTCAGTTTGTTCTGAGACATCCAGACACTAATGTCACACAAACATTTCTCAAGATTTAGGATTTCACGTTTGACTATTGCGTTATCACTTGTCTTTTTGAATGATAAGCAGAGCTGGGTGTCATCAGCATAGCCATGATTGTTCAGACCGTAGGATCGGATTAGCTGTGCCAGAGGTATGATGTATATTAGGAACAATAGTGCACCCAACACAGATCCCTGTGGTACAGACCACAGGATTTCCTGATTTTCGGAGAAGTCATCAGTGATTTTAATCCTCTGTTTCCTGCCTAACAGGTACGATTTGAACCACTGTAGAGCAGATCCTTTAACTCCAAGAACTGACTCCATCCTAGATAGAAGGATGGAGTGATCGATTGTATCGAAAGCAGCGCTAAGATCGAGTAACACAAGGATCGCAGCCTCACCCTGATCGAGAGTGCGAAGGATGTCGTTCTGTACCCGTACAAGTGCAGTCTCAGTGCTATGACATGCTCTGTATGCCGACTGCATGGGTTCATGTAGCTGATTGATAGTCATGTAATTTGTAAGCCTTGCAGCAACTACCCTTTCCAATACTTTTGACAAGAATGATAAGTTGCTTACAGGACGATAGTTCTTGAGCACCTCCGGGTCGAGATCATCTTTCTTCAGTAACGGAGTGACTAATGCCTTGATTGGTGGAAGTCTGCCAGCATACTGGTATATAAATCGTATTTAATGTATTAAACTATTTTAACATGAACAACATGGAACTTTTAGGAGTAAACCAATAGTAACGCCAACATTTGGTATTCGCCCGTTAATTTTCACCACAATACCATGGCAATATTTCGTTATCCTGAACTCCCCCTATGGATATTAATTACTCCTGTTATCAATCATACTCTTTCACTTTGAATGAAGGATCTTAACGAGCCCTGTGTCAATAGTGTGTCCTTAATAAAATGAAAGCCACATTAGAGGTGTTGATTCTGTGTATACTGCTGGTTCAGTTTTGGAGGTAAAGCCAGCAGCCGCCTCTGTCATAGATGACCGCTCTAGCATTGAATGTCTTCCAGATGGATCCTCTATAGTTTCTGCAGAGCTGCATGTTATTTACCTTGCTTGCTCCTGGGCATGTTGCGACAAACGGACTATGATGAGAGTCTTGTGAATTTTCTTGCTCAAAGTCTGCTCCATAGGCTATAATCAGAGCATGGCTCCGATGCACCCATTCGTCTCAAGGTGCTGAAACGGGCTTGTACATGTACAGTAGCTTGGGTAGAGGATAGCGTTTAATGGATTTCCAGCCATGTTGGCATTAGGAGTAATGAAAAAATGCTGACACTGCAGCTAAATCAGCATTTCCTGCTACAGTGACAAATATTTCAATTCATTATGGTCATTTTAAAAAACACATCAATGATCTTTTCTAGGGCACATGGCAGTCAAAGTGGGATGGGGCAATCAATAATAAACTGCTTGCATTTCAGCCTCTGCTGGGTCTGTTGCCTGGGGGTTCTCAAAGTGTGCGACGTGAGGAGACTTTTGCTTGGGGCTCAAATGGGTCTCAATCATCTGAAGCACAGTTTTATACTAGGAAACTACAACCCTTCCATGTGCATCACTGCTATCGCTTTCTAACTGTGAAGCATATTCTGATTTAGTATACAGATTACAAGATAAAAGAGACTAACTATACATTATTCATAGTTTTACATTGGTATTGTATTGTAAATTCTTTTTGACATAATTATCAATTCATCATTTTTCCAAAAAGGGACTCTTTATATATATATATATATATATATATATATATATATATATATATATATATATATATATATATATATATATATATATATATATATATATATATATATATATATGTATATATATATATACTAGTATATATATATATATATATATATATATATATATATATATATATATATATATATATATATATATATATGTATATATATATATATATATATATATATATACATGTATATATATATATATATATATATATATATATATATATATATATATATATATATATATATATATATATATATATATATATACTGTAAAACACACAATGTACGCCCCTGTTTATATATAGCGTACAGAGCGTGTGGTTCCGCTTCGCTATATATAAAAACGCTGTACTTTTTTCTTACTGTACAATTCGCTATATTTGGGACACGCGTCATATGTGTGTTCTACAGTATATATATATATATATATATATATATATATATATATATATATATATATATATATATATATATATATATATATATATATATATATATGAGAGAGAGAGAATGCGGGGTGCATTAAGCTATGTAAAGTATGGATTAATTTGCTTAAGCAAGAAATTGCGTTATAAACCTCCATGCCAAATAGAATCATCGAAATAAAAAACATAAGCACCTTTTTTGACACGAGTTAGACTTAGTGTTTTGATAAATACTTGATATTTTCATATTCTGAATAGCACCCGGTGAATGACTAATATGAAGCACGTCTTAAGGTGTCATATATTATCAAGGAGGCACATTTTATGTGATCTGGAGAGTTGACATTTGAGAATAATCGCATTAAGTCTGGTAATGCACATACCATGATCCAGTCATGATAACGCTTATTACACGAAAAATGGTTTTCATTCATCTAGCTTGTGGCTTATAGTGCCATCAACTGACAGCTGTGCATTCAGCCTTTCCCTGTGCGATTACGTGTAGACACATTCATCAGATACCTGCCCTCATGGCTGGATGGTCTAACGCTTTGCAAATAAATACTTGCTGTCTCTCACCAATGACTGGGCTCGAAGCCATGTTGGGCTGAGGGGGAGAGTTTTCAGGCATAGTAGGTTTGGAATGTGTCTTTCGCACCCGGTACTCTTATCGAATTCAGCTTGGGCTAAGAGAGAAAGTTTTCAGAGACTGCTGGTTTGGAAAAGTTTTTCGCTGCAGCTGGGTACTCGAGATTCCCCCACCACTTACAACTTGGTAATCACGACTTAGCTGCGATAGGGCAGAGAAATCAATGATTCAAGTTCCAGATTTCTAACAACTAGGTAGCAGGTGGACTATTCTTTGGCATCTTCACATCTGCCCCGTCAATTCCCCTACTGGTCACGACTTGAATGGCTTGATTACATGTTACTTTGAAATCGAGCAGACACTTTTCTTTGAACGTTTTCCTTCACGAGTGTGACGTAAATCACGCTGCCAATTGCGTAAAAGAGTTTCGTGTATTCTAAGATGCTCTACATGTCAGGACGAGGCTTGATTGAAATACTTAAATGATAGATACATTGCTTTTTCTCTCAATACTTCATGTCGGGAAATCTACTGTCTTTGATATCCTCATAAGTACTAAGTATTATATATTGCCATTTCTTTAATCATGATCTAGCGGCAAACATACTAATACTTATACTAATATTACTATTACTACTACTACTACTACTACTACTACTACTACTACTACTACTACTACTACTACTACTACTACTAATAATAATAATAATAATAATAATAATAATAATAATATTAATAATAATAATAATAATAATAATGATAATAGTAATAACAATAATGATAACAATAATAATAATAATATTAATAATAATAACAATAATAATAATAATGATAGTCATGATAATAATGATGATAATAATAATAATAAATCCTCTATCTTTGATATCCTCATAAGTACCATGAATCATTTAATGCCATTTCATTATTCATCATCTAGCAGCAAACGTACTGATAGTTATATTACTACTACTACTACTACTACTACTACTACTACTACTACTACTACTACTACTGCTGCTAATACTACTATTACTACTACTACTACTACTACTACTACTACTACTACTACTACTACTACTAATAATAATAATAATAATAATAATAATAATAATAATAATAATAATAATGATGATAGTAGTAATAATAATAATGATAATAACAATACTAGTAATAATGATGATAATAATAATAATGATAATAATAATAATACTGATAATAGTAATAACAATAATGATAATAGTAACGCAAAGCATATAATAATAATAATAATAATGATAATAATAATAATAATAATATAATAATAATATTAATAATAATTATATTTACCTCAAGCATGTAGCAAAATGAATAAAAAGATATCATTCTCTTTGCGACCTAAAGGATTGAAGAATGTGTATTTTGCGAGCCATTTGTTTTTCAAGGTATTTTCTCAGGAGTAAAGATATGGGGCAGTAGCAGTTACTGTAGTGACTAGTCGATGGAATGCTTCAATCAGGGATTTATAGATAGGTGACGCGCAGTTCTGTCATTTCTGAAGGTATCCTGCACACGCCAAGTGGAGCTTAGAGGTACCGAACTGGAATCAAGTGTAGCTCCGCACCAAATGGCTGTCCTTGCACCAATTGGCAGCAACCATATTATGCTTTTATATCAAGAATTAATGAAAAAAAATATCCGCCGAACCGAGATCATAACATACTTTTTATATTAGATTATCAGGTTCATTAAACATGACCATGATATATACATTCCAGTTAAGCATTTGGAAATACATTATATTAAACTAATAAATGAAGCACTAGTATATACGTACATTGTACTGCCTTGATACGGAATCAGCTGTGCCATATATGGTGCAACACATATAAGGCATACAATTAAGCTTCAAATCTCTATATACATGTCCCTGTTTCAACTAAGAAAAGACAACACAAAAGCAAGGCACTAGAGAAAGAGAGAGTTATAAAGGAATCTTATGACGATAAAGGTGAATTTTTGCAATAGGATTGCAAATGTTTTCGACGATATGGCAATCCCTCATATTTCATTACAGTATGTTTTACGTGTTCCTCTGGTTGAAATCGTAGAAATCGTATTAGAGGAAGCCATACTCTGATGAATCTCTATAATACA
>CAWWDR010000210.1:0-15000 GCA_963942565.1 Maea johnstoni
TTTTTGCTATAAATATAGATCTAAACTAAGCTGTTGTTGTAACATTCTGGATGGTGCAACAATCGGAACATCATACAACAATAAGATATAAACATGTATAAATATACATATATATATTATATATATATATATATATATATATATATTTATATATATATATATATATATATATATATATATATATATATATATATATATATATATATATATATATATTTATATATATATATATATATATATATATTTATATATATATATATATATATATATATATATATATATATATATATATATATATATATATATATATATACACATATATATATATATATATATATATATATATATATATATATATATATATATATATATATATATATATATATATATATATATATATATATATATATATATATATATGTATATATATATATGTATATACATATGCATACACACATACATTCATATACAGATGTTGTGGCCATATGCATGTGTGACGCTCCCATTGTTGAGGGAGGAGGTTATTTACAATAAGTACCTCCATCCTCAACAATGGGAGCATATCACATGCACATGCTTCCATCAATAGGAAATCATTTTGTTCTGATTGTTGCACCATCCAAAATGTTGAAACAATCTGCTGATGCTAAGCTTAGTTTAGTTTATTGTTATAAGACAAGAACAGCTAACATTAGCAGCCAAGGGAAGAGGTCTTTATGCTCTTTCTAACAATGTCGTGATTTCGGGACCCACAATTAAAATGTCGATATATCAAATGAAATATATCACTGCCTTTCTAAATATATATCATGTGTTGCCTTACGGCCCAGCAATAAGTGAGAACTCATCAAATGAAAGCGGACATATTTTGCCGAGAATGTCGGGAAATCAAAATGTCTGTTCAAGGCGATGATTTCTCCCAGATTACTCGGCCTAAACTTACGATTTTAACATATCTAAAAAGAACATTTCACAGACTTTCTAGATGTATAAAGTTTGTTGTCGTAAGCCCATTACTGTTTAAATGCAGTTTATATGATGTTTTGTGGCTGAGGTGGTAGCCATTGTATATTGTAGAAAATGATCACGGGAGGTAGGTGATTTTGGCAACACCTGAGTACCGACCCAGTCTGCAGCCAAAACCCTGCCCTATGGGCTCGGTTTTCGCTGCTGACTGGGTCGGGCACTGGTATTGCCACAATCTCCTACTTCCAATGATCAATTCCGATTATATCAAAAGGCTTACAAACATGTTTGTGGCATTTTCTTTGCTTTAAATGAAGATCTAAACTAAGCTGTTGTTGTAACATTTTTGATGGTGCAACAATCAGAACATCGTATAACAATAGGAAGCATGTGTATGTGTGACGCTCCCATTGTTGAGGCAGGAGGTTATTTACCATAATAACCTCCTCCCTAATAACAATGGGAGCGTCACACATGCACATACTTTTAACAATAGTAAATCATATTGTTCTATGACGTTCTGATTGTTGCACAATATGCTAAGTTTAGATTAGATCTTCATTCAAAACCAAAAAGACCTTCACAAAAACATTTTTGTAAGTTATTTTTACCTCAAACTTAGCTATCGCAAAACTTCAGCCCTCCACTAATCGGCATGCAAAGCCACAGCATCTGGCTTGCAGCTGTTTCAGAGGAGATAGGGTCGCAAAATTTGCAACTCGCTATTAATGTATATATATATATATATATATATATATATATATATATATATATATATATATATATATATATATTATATATATATATATATATATTCCCTAATTAAACATACACTGCAACAAAACAGTCTTACGGGAGTTTCCGTGTCCGGAGCTTGGCCCAGTGAAACTAGAAGACGTGGAGCCGTTCTTGCGCATCCAGTGAAGATGGGATCGTATATTGCCGTGCACAAAGTTGTCCCATCCATCCTCGAAGGTGTACATTACTGTAAAAGATGGCACAGATTTAGTTGGTCTCAATAGTGAAAACACTTATTAAGCATTCGAAGTAAACGTGAATTCAATTCTGTTATTTTCAAACCATTCACCTTTGCGTTGTCGTCATGCATTTCATATTTGAAGCGATAGTCTAAACCAAGAGGTAATTGAGATGATAGTTTTTATTAGACATACCCTGTACCTTAGAAATGTAAAGTAACGTCTATGCCTTTTTTGTGTCATATTGTTGCTAAGTCGTAACTCGCCATTCACGACTAAGGGGTGGGCGAGACCAGAGCGCCAGTGAAAAGGAACCTGACCTCAAGTCACTGCCAACTATTTCATGCGGCCCTGGCGGGATATGATCGCGGCTACTGGTGAGACACAGCTAGGTTTATCATTGATGCTTCACTTTGCTCTGGCTCTGCTAACATGGATGATGAATTGATTACTTCCATTTACGATTGCAAAGACATAAACACAAATGAAACTGGCATTTTTGGGAATAGTAAAAGAACAATGTTGAGAGTGTCCATGTTTGATCTGATATAATGGTAGCAGCGAGAAGAGGCCTTGCTTAAACTCAGGCTAAAGGGGATTGATTGATACAGCTGTACCAATAATTTCATTGAGACTCGATATCCCTCCTGGTATGAAATGGCAGTAACAACGTTTTGAAAAAGGATAGAGATTACTCACATACACAATGGACAAAGTAACCTTTGTCACATCCTGTAAGTGCTTATGTTGCTAAAAGGGCAAAGAGTTGGACTCTCGGTTCTCGTCACTGTTTCTGCCATATTGCGTCTAAGTCGTGGGTAGCCAGTTGTAAGTTATGGAGGATAGCAGCGTACCTGTAGAAATCACTCCCAACTTTCTTACCTGTCCAAAGAAGGATTCGAACTCGGGAAGTGGTGAGAGACAGTTAGTAGTCAGTGACAATGTCTTAGACAACATTGCTATCAGGGCAGGCGAGGAATGGGGGAGGGGGGGGGGGGGCAGTTTAGAGGCAGTGTGCAATAATTGGTTACGTATGTATTTCCGCCTTGGTGATGTTAGGAAGGGTCTTTATAGGGGTTGGTTTTCACATAATTATTACTGTTACTATTATTATTATTATTATTATTATTATTATTATTATTATTATTATTGTTGTTTTTGTTTTTGTTTATATATATATATATATATATATATATATATATATATATATATATATATATATATATATATATATATATATATATATATATATATATATATATCACGGAATTTCAGATATATTTTTTATTTTTGGAACATTTTTGTATATTTCCATGTAAAGTCAAGAAAACGATATAAATGTTGATAGATAATATAATCTGCACAGCAGTTTATATTAACTGTATCATAACCATTACTTTTATACAGTGTATCTTACAATGTTGTACAATGACATATACAGTTGTGTGTATGAAATATATGGTGATAATAAATATGTGATAAAGTTATCTGCTGACTTGGTTTTTGTAATAAATATTTAGCAAGTTCCATCTTTTGTCAAAGTTGTGTGACTTATGTTTGAGGTAGAAGTCGTATTTCTCTAGATAGAATTTTTTTATTGTTTCATTTTGAATGTGAGCAAGGGGAGGTAATCTATCCTTTTTGAAAGCATCATAAATTATTCTTTTGGATAATAGAATTATTGTGGTTGGAATGTTACCATTTTCTAGGTCACCTAGCATTATCTTGCTTTCAGATAGATTACAGCCAATAAACCTTATCTCTTCTAACCATTGATTGATTTTTACCCACAATTCCTAAATACCCGGACATTTTAATATAATGTGTTCAACACTGTCAATTACAGATTTACAAAATATGCATTTATCACAGTTTTTAATACCCGTTTTATATAGCTTTTCATTTGTGTAGAATCTCCTGCGCAAAGTACGAAATTGCTTGTATTTTAAGTAACAATCTTTAAATAATGAATGATGAAAAACAAAGGATCTGGATATATCAATCGAGCCGAGGTTTAAGATTGTCTTCTCTTCCCATTTGTTGTTAATCTCACCTATGATTTGGTTACCTTTGTGTTGCAGTGTTCTATAAAGGTTAGAGACTCCCTTTCTGTCTATGGCAAGAATAGTGTTTAGATATGAATTTCTGGGATATGGTTCTCTGCAATCAGGTATTTCTTCCATTCAAAATGATTTTTCACAATTGCTGCAATCTTCCCATATTCCAAAAAATTCATTTTTATGTTAAATTTGTTGTTGATTTTTTCCAGTGATAGGGGTACTGTCATATAGTCCAGCAAATCAGAAATGACCATGATTCCTTTGTCTTTCCATTCCTTTTTAATTTGCAATCTGAACATTGGATTGTACCATAAAGGAGTTTCCCTTATTACATTTTTATCAAATATAATTTCAGATATGGTCATTATGGACAGATGGTCCTTCATCAATGGATATTGAATTCTTTCAACATGAAAAACTGTATCAAAGTAGCTCCAGCCTTGATTGGCTGCTTCTATTGCAATAGGCTGATTATAAAGATAGAGAGAACATAGCTGCAGTTGTCCAGCATGTCTTAACAATTCAAACTGGTGCACATCCCTAACATGCCCCTTTGCTCGGGCTACGCTCACTCAGGTAATGAATTTGTTTACACAAGCGTGAATTCTAAGCTGACATTTCGTAATCGTGAAGCAACTGAAGAGGATCAAGCTTTTGTTTGATTTTGATCAAACAAGAACATATCGATACATATAACACTGTATGAGCAACCAGAAACATCTATGTGGAACTTATTGGATCCAAATGCTGCAAAAAGGCTATATTTGTGCAATGTGCATTGGGCCACCAGAAGCTGCATGAATTATGCAATAGTACATCTCCGATACAACAATGGCAATGCCCTTTGAGTCATGTAATACCTTATCACCAGACAAATGGTTAACCACCATACATCCATATTGTAAGGTCTTGCATATGTAGATTAGGGCTTCGAAAGGTTTTGTACGAAATATCTCTTTAAGGTAGAACCCTACTCGATACCCACGTCATTTTTAAAACTTAAATATCTGATATCTGAAAACTGAGTTAAATGTAGATAACAGCACTTATGCTATTGTATCTGTGTTGTATCTCGTAATTACAAAATAATGATAAACTCATCAATAATTTGCTATTTTGAGTTGAGGTAGCACCCTTTACGAACATATCTGGCTGTGTTTCGTTTCTTTTGCAAAATGTCAAGACTCACCCTTTACTTGAAAATCAAACTCTACCATTTGATCATTCATGATTTGGTGAGGTGCAAGGAAGTCTCCCTTACGAAAACGTCGCTAGTGATTTTCCACTAGTGACACGCTAGTGAAAGTAGTGAAAAATCACTAGTCCACTAGTGGAAATTCATCTCTCCCTTTTCCGCTAGTGGTTTTCCACTACTCAGTTGGTTTTTCACTAGTGATTTTCCATAACCTGTCGCTGAGGAGATTCTGGGCATAACCTAGTTGTGGGAGAGGGGCCAATTTAGTATCCATAGCGAAATAAAGAGGGAGCTTCTTGTCACTTGCCTGCACTCTAATCAACAATTATAGAGCGGTGACCTTTATATTTCATAATTCTAGGAGAAAGATGTTGGCTTAAACGCAAGCATTAACACAGCAAGCCTTTTTTCTCATTTTCATAATTATAATAATTAGTTATTATTATTAATAATATTATTAATATCATTATTATTATTATTATTATCATTATTATTATTATTGTCATTATTATTATTATTTTTATAATCATTATCATTATTATTATCATTATTATTTTTATTATAATTATTATTATTATTATTATTATTATTATTATTATTATTAGTAGTAGTAGTAGTAGTAGTAGTAGTAGTAGTAGTAGTAGTAGTAGTAGTAGTAGTAATAGTAGTAGCAGCAGCAGCAGCAGTAGTAGTAGTTGTAACATGTGAGATTGAACTCTATTAATTACTGACACATTTGCTGCTATCTATTAACAGAGTCGACTTTATCAAACCAGTTACTCAAGTTATTTCTGTACTTCAAGTCATGTGATTTAAACATGTGGTCACTCCCACACTAGATTTCAAGCTGACCAGTTATTCGTCTATGATTGTTACATGGCGTCAGAAGTGAACACTCATTATGCAGACTAATGGAGCCCCTAAGGCCTCCTAGTCATATGAAATTTGAAGGCAATGTAGCTGATAACTGGAGACGTTGGGAGCAGTAATTCACAGTCTACATGAGAGCTGCAGCAGTTAGCCAGAAACCTCCAGCAACACAGGTAGCCATTCTCCTTCACTGTGCAGGCCCAGAAGCACTTGAGGTGTACTTTTTAAGGAGGACAGGAACAGTGTTGATGCCTTATTGGCCAAATACAAGTCAGCCAAGAAAGAACATTATTTTCAAGCGCTATAAATTCTGGCAGAGAAATGAGTTGGAGGAAGAACCAGTTGACCACTGGATCACTGATTTGAATACAAGGGCAAGTACTTGTGAGTTTGTAGGTGAATGTGATAACATCATGAGAGACAAAATAGTTTTTGGTGTGAGAGAAAGAAACCTCAAGAAACGAATGCTCAGGGAAGCAGACCTCGCTATAGGAAAAGCTTTTGATTTATGCCATGCAGCCGAAGCAAGTAAGGTCCATTTAAAGACAATGGCAGATGGGGCAAGTGAGATGGCAGGTGTGACCATGATCAACAAAGGAAGAGGTAGACAGATAAACTACAAAACTAGTAACACGCCAAAGAAAGTTACAGGGAGGCCTTGTGAGTACTGTGGTCAACACCATGAGCCTAGAAAATGCCTATGGAAACACATGTAATAAATGCGCATCATTTTGGAAGTGAATACGGATCAGCTGGATACAGGAAAAGAGTGAATATGCTACATGAAGACACAGAGAGTAGTATGAATGAGGATGAAGATGATTAAACTTATATGTTCATAGACCAGCTATTCATTGGAAAGATAGAGTCATCCTAATGGCAAGTGAACTTGAGGAGAACAGAGTGAAGAAATCTTATTCAGGTTAGATACTGGGGCTCAAGCAAATGTACTACAGTACTATTTATTCCAGAAAGTTGGCAGAGATGATCAACTCAAGAATACAGGAGTTGTTTTGAATGCTTATGGTAAAGGCAAGATAAGACCTATAGGCAAGGCAATGCTGAAATGTGAAGCACCAAGTACTAAAGAGATCAAACAGTTGACATTCATTATTAAAGAGCCGTACAATGCAATTCTAGGTCAAGATGTCTGTGAAGACCTACACATGATTAAGAGAATTGGAGTTGAAGAATTGTCAGAGCAAAAGACATTGACTTCAGAGGCAATGTTGGAAGAATTCAAATAGGTATTCACAGGAGTAGGCCAGTTTAAGAAGGAATACAACATTGAGGTTGATAGAGATGTGCCAAGGGTGATTCAACCACTGCGTCGATTTCCATATACCCGTCTCGAGAAACTCAAGACAACCCTCGAAAAGATGGAAAATCAAGAAATAGTAGCGTCAGAGGAGTCGTCGAGAAGAAGAATGGAACACTCCGTGTGTGTCTAGATTCAAAGCCTTTGAATGAAGCCATTAAGAGAGAAAGACATTCTATACCATTGCCAGAGGATGTCCAGCACAAGGTAAATGGTAAGAAGGTATTCACTATATTAGACAAGAGAAGCGGATTCTGGCAAGTGAAGCTGGCAGATGAGTCATCTTATTTGACTACATTTAATACCCCCTGGGGAAGAAAGAGATTTTTGAGAATGCTTTTTGATATATCTTCAGCAAGCGAAGTGATGCAGAAGAGGAATGAAGAGAGATTTCAGATATACCTGATGTCCATATCATCACAGATGACATGATAATTGCAGGCATAGATGAAGAAGAACACGACGAGACATTCAGGAAAGTGATGAAGCTGGCGAGAGAACAATGTGAAATTCAATCCTGAGACGATACAGTTCAAGGTCCCGAAAGTGATCTACATGGGAACAGAGATTACTAAAGATGGGATGCGTCCATCCAGATCCAAAGAAGGTCGAAGCTCTCACAAGGATGCCCAAACCTGTGAACAAGCAAGAATTGCGAAGTTTGGTTGGTATGGTCAAGTATGTACTGTAAAGTTTGAAATATTAATGTGGAAGTAATATTAGCAACTTTAACGAGTAGGTCCGATTCGTTAATATTAGGATCCGTTAATATTCGTTCTATTCGTTCTATATTGCATTTCTAGTCACAAATACACATGGTGAGTTTATAACCACACGTACATACATAGACACACGAACGTGTGAGCTGTGATGTATAAATGTCTCGGTGTACAACCAAATTTGAATGATGAGCTTAATCACGGTGGATCTGTGTTCCTTTATCGTAATATCCGAGTCAGGCGGCCATTCATTGACACGTGAGTTCGATAATCAGCCGCATTGTGATACTAGATTCGTATAAATTCCGGGTGGTTCTAAGAGATTACGATTGCAAAAGACCCATGTTGACGATCATTCGTACTGTTCATAGCCCGATATGATAATCTTGAACCCTTAATTTCACTTGTTAGGTGGTTGCGCCGTAATGAAACAAGGTCTAGTCAGTCAGTATCTTCAGGCATGAGTGGTAGATTAGTACATGAAATAGAATATGACTACTCATATGGCACTTTTGGTGACGGATCACACGCTAATATTAGGCTCCGCTATTATCAAAAAATGGATGGATTCACTAAATATAAACTCGCTAAAAATTCGAACTTTACAGTATCTCATTTCATTCCAAATGAGTCTTCCATCACAGCACCACTCAGGAGTCTGCTGAGAGAAGATGCCGCATATCAGTGGCAGCATGAACATGATTAAACACTTGAAACATTGAAAGATACCCTGTCAACTAGACCTGTGCTTCAGTTTTATGATGTCAACAAAGCTGTTAAGGTACAGTGTGATGCTTCGCAGTATGGCTTAGGGGTATGTTTATTGCCAGAAAATCAGCCAGTGCCATATATATCCCGTAGTTTTTGCATGTGAAACGTTTCACCAATATGTGTTCAGGAAAGATATATGAGTGCAAAATGACCACAAGCCACTACTGGGTATTATGAAGAAACCACTTTCCAAAGCATCCCCAAGACTGCAGCGACTACAAATGAAGTTGTTGGGTTATCGAGTGCAGCTGGAGTGGCTTAGTGGAAGCAAGATGGTGATAGCAGATATGTTGTCCAAAGCACCAGTTGGTATGGCGGAGCAGAAACTTCAAGATGATGAAGTTCTCACTCGTACCTTGGTAGAGGATCTTCCGATATCTGCTGTGAGAACAGGTGAAATGAAGGAGGCGACCAGAGAAGACACGACACTACAAGACCTAAAAGATACAGTGATAAAAGGATGGTCAACATACAAACGAAGTACTCCCCTGAGTATTAGACCATATTGGCCAATCAGAGTAGAAATCAATGTCAAAGAAGAAGTGCTCTTTAGAGGTGACAGGATCATCATCCCAAACAAAATGAGGAGTGAAATGCTAGATATCATCCATGAGAGTCACCTGGGCATTGGAAAGTGCAAGGTCGGGGCCAATCAAGTAGTTCATTGGCCTGAAATGTCCAACGACATTGAAGAAAAGGTAGAAAAGTACAGCACCTGTTTGACATACAGACAATCTAATGTCAAAGAGCCCAAGAAACTGCACAGTATTCCAGATCGTCCATGGTAGAAATTGGGTGCGGATTTGTTCGTGTGGAAGGGCAAGAACTACTTGGTAGTAGTTGACTACTTTTCAAGATATCCTGAAGTCGAACCATTAAATCAGAAAACAGCAAAAGCAGTAATCCAACAGCTGAAATCAATAATATCAAGACATGGTATTCCAGAAGAAATTGTCAGTGACAATCTTTCTCTTGGAAGTGTAGACTTCTGCCAATTCGCCAAAGAGTGGGGAATCAAAGTAACAACAAAAAGTCTGACATATGCACAGTCTAATGGTTAGGCAGAGAAAACTGTGCAAACTGTCAAGCTTCTTATGAAGGAAGCAGATATGGATGGACGTGATCCATACATTACTCTCCTAGACTATCGCAACACCACTATATCTTGTATGACATATTCACCTGCTCAACTGCTTATGATTAGAAGTTTGCGCACCAAGCTTCCTACCTCCGATGAGAAGTTGAAACCATGAGTGGTCAGAGCAAGAGAGCAGCTGCGTCATGTCAAAGAAAAACAGCAGAAATACTACTACCGAGGAGCAAGACACCTTCAATCCCTAACACCTGGAGATGTGATTCGAGTTAGGAATGAGAAATTGTGGAAACCTGCTTTTGTTGTCAAGTCTGACATTCATCCACGATCGTATATTGTCAACCATGACGGCAGAGAGTATAGGCGAAATCGTAGGGATCTGATGAAAACCAATGAGCCAGTCCCTAAGATGTGTTCTCCACCATCAGTGGATATACCATTATCACCGCCATAGAAGGAGAGTCCATCCCATTCAAATCAGTCAGAGGATGAACCTGTGTCGATGCCGGTGATCCTGGATAAACCAAGTTCACCGAAAGTGTTGCTGCCATCGAAGTCTACCTGTAGTAGACCATTTGTGAAAACATGCAGTGGTTGAGTGTCCTTACCACCATTGCGCTATGGAGATTATGTGAAAGAATAAGGCTCGTGGTAAAGACCAGTCTCTGTGTATATAAGTCATGTGCTAGTAACCTCTGACTTGGTAATTAAGTGTGAATCCAATGCAAGTCAAGACAACATAACTTATAAGAACTCTTGAAAGGCGATGAGGAAGAAGACAATGAAATGACTGACAAATGTAAATTTAGGACTCCAAGTGAAGTATTTAGTTTAAGAGTAACATGACACATTTTTAAGTTAACATATAATTTTCCTTGCATTACTATGTAGGAAATTCCATATGACTTTATCCACTGGAGAAAGGGAGATGTAACATGTGAGATTGAACTCTATATTAATTACTGACACATGTGCTGCCATGTTGTAACAGAGTCGACTTTATCAAACCATTTACTCAAGTTATTTCTGTACTGCATGTCATGTGATTAAACCTATGTGGTCACTCCCACACTAGATTTCAAGCTGACCAGTTGTTTGTCTATGATTGTTACAGTAGTAGTAGTAGTAGTAGTAGTAGTAGTAGTAGTAGTAGTAGTAGTAGTAGTAGTTGTAGTAGTAGTAGTAGTAGTAGTAGTAGTAGTAGTAGTAACGAATATGCATAATGATAACAAAAATAATAATAATAATAATAATAATAATAATAATAATAATAATAATAATAATAATATTGATAATAAAGATACTTAGTAGTCATAATAGGTGGTCATTTGATTTATGTCATAGGAGTAGCTGGTAACACAGCACGCCTATTTTTCTACTTTGTAGTAGTAGTAGTCATAGAGGAAGTAGTAGTAATAGAAGTAGCAGTAGTAGTAGTAGTAGTAGTAGTAGTAGTAGTAGTAGTAGTAGTAGATGCAGCAGTAGTAGTAATGAATATGCATAATAATAATAATAATAATAATAATAATAATAATAATAATAATAATAATAATAATAATAATAATAATAATTATAATGATTATATGAATAATAATGATACTTAGTCATAGTAGGTGGTCATTTGATTATGTCATAGGAGCAGCTGGTTAGTAGTAGTAGTAGTAGTAGTAGTAGTAGTAGTAGTAGTAGTAGTAGTAGTAGTAGTAGTAATAGTAGTAATTCTGAAGGTCTGTTAGACTTCAATATGTGAATGAACCAAAACTGGAGAAAGCCCAATTTGTCCAAATCTTAAATTGTGCCAGCCGGACACAAAGCAGATTCTCAATGTGGGTACCTTTGGCATCTAGAATTAAAGATTGAGAAAAACTATACATGATAAAAATAGGTTAAGCCTCAAATTTAGCTTTCTGTGCCATACTTTAGCTGAAAGTATTTATCCTACGTTTCAATATTTGCCTCTTCTTGCCACTCGCCGACATCCGTTTGTTGGTCCCATGGGATGTCACTCTTATCTTGGGTGGAAGTAGTAGGACATGCATGTGTTGGCAAGAACCAACTATTAGTAGCTTTGCTTCTACGTATTAGGTAGATTAACCTCCTTGTTTAGAATAACCGACAACGATGTCCATAGCCTTGTATTCATACTTGTTCAATCTACTATATGGTACAAACATTGACACATCTCCCTATACCTGGCGATGATAAATAATTTCTTTCCCACAAAGCGACTTCATTCATAACACAATTGCTACTACTACTACTACTACTACTACTACTACTACTACTACTACTACTACTACTACTACTACTACTACTACTGATACTACTACTACTATTACTACTACTACTACTACTACTGATGCTGCTTCTATGACTACTACCATACCACCACTTCTACTACTATTACTACTACTACTACTACTACTACTACTACTACTACTACTACTACTACTACTACTACTACTACTACTACTACTACTACTACAATGACTACTCCTACTTCTGCTAGTACTACTTCTAGGCTGACTGTTCTCAGACAGAGGGCTCTGTGGACTAATATCATGATATCTACACTGGAAACATGGTTGACAAATCAGGTCAATCGCAAATTTAAAGGCCTCCCTCCATATTGACAGCCCCCCATAATTAAAGAAATTATTTAAACTGGTCATGTTTTAGATAATGCTGGCAATGCTGCCCGACCTATACATCTTCTAATCCTACATCGATGAAGCCAGATTGGAGATTTTCATTACTCAAATGGAAAAATGCACTTCTTTCTTATTTTCGACAGATATTGTGATAGAAATGGTTATAAGATTTGAACATACTAAACCTTTCAAAAACTGTGATAACTTTACCTGTGTTCGATCTTTCTAGCACATTCATGAGATTAAGTCTCTTAACCCATACCAAAAGACTATGTGCCTAGAAATAAACATAAGAAAGGCATAATTATTGCGAAATTATGCCTTTCCTATGCATAAATTATGGGAAACTTACGGACTTCCTGCCTAATGAGAGGTAGGAAACACGAAGGAAACCCATAGTAAAGAGGCAGAAAACAAGTAAGAAAAAAAACACGCAAAATTTTATGCATATTTCACGTTCAGCAAAATATGCATAGATCATGCATAAAAAACACGGAAGAGAGAAGAAATTATATGGTTCCTACGAGAAAATTATCTCTTTCCTATCTCTTGTCGGTAATCTACCTATTTCCTTCTTGTTTACTTTTTTTTTGCATATTTTATAGATATTTTTCCCATATTTTTAGGGAAACTTATTCATAGGTTATGCATAATACAGTAGAAATACATTTTGTCTTTCCTTCGTGTTTCTTATGCGTTGAGTCATAACACTCTCTGGGTGACAGGAAGGAAAGCCATAAAAATTCTTTACGCCACTCTAGTGGATAGATGGCGTGCGAGTATGCACACACTTGCCATAGTCCTTATACAGTATGCACTCAACATCTGCTATTAATAGTCTCAGGTGCTACCTCCCGCAGTGCTAAACAGCATTTTTACTGCAGAAGGGCTCCCCTGACATTGCCCTGACAACCTCTGAGGTATTGGTCTTAGTGCAAATGTTCAACAGACATCCCGGAGAGCTATATGGCTCTAGAAATCATTATCTTAAACACCTTTTTGTTGAATTTAAAAAAAATTGCATGTGGTAGAAACCATATAGATACACTCGCCCACCAAATGACCCACTCGAAATTACGGAAACGGGTGTGGCAACGGAGATTACCCGTTGCAAAGGACAGGGCCATGTTAGTTCTTATAATGGCAAACATATCAGGGCACCCAGATATCACCCATATCAAACAGTTAGGGCCACCTAATATATGTATCAATAATTCAGGAGGTTTGGCAAACAGATATACCATTGATATATGATGATGGGTCATTACATCGTTCCATAAGTTCCTATACAGTTTGCAGTGAGAGCTTGCTAACTATTGTGAGGTGTTGGCCTTAATGTTGACCTCACGCAGAGCTGTACGGCTCCAAAAATCTGCAATTAAAAGCACCTTTCTGTTATTTTTTTAAGATTTGTATAAAGCAAAAGCCATGTAGTCCGTAACCCCCCTCTCTCTCTCTCTTTTAATTGAAATTCCTCAATAAAAGGGTGTTATAACTTCTTAACAGCTATATTTAAGACTTTTACACTAACCTATATCATTTTGTTGAAACTGAAAAAGTGCAATGGTTGATACAAAATTCCTAGTTCTAAATTTCATGCAAACCCATTATATCACGATCTTTAATGAAATCAAAGTTATCTATCTATCCCTGAATATCCTGTTTTATCTCATTCTCCTAAGATTCTCCTCTTCCTCATGGCGAAGCGAAAAGCCAAAGTTAAACTGCCGTCTGTATGCCCATCATCCAAACCCTGTCATGGTTGTTTCCACTTTAGCCTTGTTTTCGTTTCGTCGGGCTCGACCTCATCGCAAATAAAACCACAGCCTGGGATATGCACCACCTTCTGTTTTATACCTAGGCTTCTATGTCTTATGTTCTGCTTGAATTGTCGCAAACAGAACATAACAGATTTAGTGCAGCACACCAGTGGGTTTTGTGGTTAAAGTCCCAAGGTCCAGATTGTTTGTAGCTATTTCGGGGTGGCCAGCCCCTGACTTCAACCTGATCAGGTGCACACGTTCTCCCCAACGGACCTCCCGGAGTGCTATACGGCTATAAAAAAAACAACGTCAAAAGCTTATTATCGTTTAATTTTTCAAAATTTGTTTATGACAAAAACCATCTAGGCACACTTGTCCACCAGACTACCCACTCAGAATTAGGGAAACAGGTGTGGCAACGGAGATTACCCGTTGCAAATGATAGGGCCTACTGTCTTATAATATACTAGAAAAGTACCCGTCCTGCGGACGGAAACCATGGAGTTTCTGATCAAAAACATATCAGAGCACCCGGATATCCGTAAGATCTCACATTGAGGGCCACCGAACCTATGTATCAATAATTCAAGAAGCTTGGCATATAGATATACCATTTC
>CAWWDR010000211.1:0-20000 GCA_963942565.1 Maea johnstoni
TAGTAGTAGTAGTAGTAGTAGTAGTCGTGGCATCGGTAGTAGTAGTAGTAGTAGTAGTAGAAGTAGTAGTGTTAGTAGTAATATAAGTAGGAGGGGTAGTGTTGGTAGTATCAGGAGTATTAGTGGTAGAAGTAGTAGAAGAGATGACGATGTAGAATTAAGCTCTCCAAATACAAATAGGGGGCATGGTATGTAGTTTAACTAGGTTCCCTTCACCATTTGGTAAATCGCCAGCATCGACGTATCCCTTTTCTGTCAATGAACGTAATTCAGAATTTCAAAAAATACATCTTCGTAATGCTTCTTATATTCTACAGTATCACCCGTATCGGCTAGCATTCTACGGTATTGGCCACTATGACGTGGACCAATGGTACCCTACAGTCCCACGACACTCAGCAGCGTCAATACTACAGGGAATGCCACGCAGACTCCTAGTCGTTTATCTGGAAATCAAATCGCAGGTCTTACAGTGGGAATAGTCGGTGGTAGTTTACTTTTGGTAAGTAAGATGGTTACTTCTTACACCGTCATTATATATATATATATATATATATATATATATATATATATATATATATATATATATATATATATATATATATATATATATATATATATAAATATATATATATATATATATATACATGTATATATATATATATATATATATATATATATATATATATATATATATATATATATATATACATACATACATACATATATATGTATATATATATATATATATATATATATATATATATATATATATATATATATATATATATGTATATATATATATATATATATATATATATATATATATATATATATATATATATATATATATATATATATATATATATATATATATATATATATATATTTATATATATTTATATATATATATATATATATATATATATATATATATATATATATATATATATATATGTATGTATGTATGTATGTATGTATGTATGTATGTATGTATGTATGTATGTATGTATATATATATATATATATATATATATATATATATATATATATATATATATATATATATATATATACATGTATATATATATATCTATATATCTATATATCTATCTATATATATATATATATATATATATATATACATATATATATATATATATATATATATATATATATATATATATATATATGCACTTGTCAGAATTCATTCCTTTCTACTTCAATGTTAATTTATGTCACTTGTCGAGACACCTAGCATACTTCTGACCTATGAATCGGTACCGGTGCTTTCTTAAACGTTTAGTAGTATTTTCCTAACAAGTGTACCTCGGAAAAGTACTTGTCGGGGAGCAGGTCAACTCCTACCAAAGCCAACTCAAACCGCACGAAAGTTGGTTGATCATACAGAAAATATTATCACAAAGACTGTTACACTATTTTTCAAATCTTAACTAAACACTTTAGCAGGAATGAATACAAAGTGCGAATATGTCGCTGACAATCAAGCAAAATCAGGGTGAAATCGACATGCAATGTGATATAGATTATTCCCCGGCTTACCAATAATATATGCAGGCTACTAACATTAGAAGCTGACAAACAAATATTTTCCAATATTAGTTGGATAACCATAATAAAGAGTAAAACGCATTTTCATTTATGATAAAATGTAATGGCGAATTTAGCGAAGCACTTGCACTTCTATGGACGGTGCAAATGCGTTTGGTTGTAACGGGTTCTTTTGGGGACTAGTTGACAAGGAGCCATATACATATATATATATATATATATATATTTATCATCAGTTCCACAGTGATACTCGCAGCTGATTGGTCAATTGCTGTTGGGTACTGGACTGTATCCCCACTCTCAAATTGAGGCTCCCACTCTCAATGTTATATCCCACTCTCAAATTGAGGCTCCCACTCTCAATGTTATATCCCACTTTCAAATTGAGGCTCCCTTTCAATGTTATAACCCACTTCGCCATGGTTTGACCTCGAGTTTACAGGTCACAGCCTCGTTTTTTATATCACAAGACACACAAAAAGAATAAAAAAACAAAATAAGAAATAAAAATAATTAAATTAAAATCAAAAAAATTAAAAAAATTTCGAAAAAAAAAAATTCAGAACTTTTTCAGAAAAAAAAAAAATTCAGCATTTTTTTCAAAAAAAAAAATTCAAAATTTTTCAAAAAATAAATTAAAATTTTTTCAAAAAAAAAAAATTTTTCAAATTTTTCAAAAAGAAAAAATTCAAAAATTTTTCAAATTTTATTTAAAGAATTTTTGTTTGAAAATTAAAAAAAAAATTGGAAATAAATAAATATTTTTTTTTTTTTTTTTTTGATTTAAAAATTATTATTTTTTTTTTTTTTAATATATATTTTTTTAATTTAAAAAAGAAACTGATGATAAATTCGTTATCCCCCTTGTAAAAAAAGGGATACGGCCTGGTATCTGCGTTCAGCCAGCCGAATCGCACTCGGCCTCCGGCCTCGTGCGATACGGCTGGCTTCACGCAGATACCAGGCCGTATCCCTTTTTTACAAGGGGGGATAACTAATAATATGTAATGTATGTATGTGTATATTTATGTATGTATGTATATAAGATGCATGTATGTATATAGATATGTATATATATATGAAAATGCATGTAATTATATATGTATGTATGTCGGTAGTATGTGTGCGTGTGCCAAATCAAATGTTTGTCCAGTTGTGATTGAGGTAAGAAACCTTGCTATACTATGAGGTGGAAGCGGACTATTACATAACAAATACCAGAGAAGCAGGCAAGAGATACTCCCACATTGGGTCAATTGTAGAAAGATCCCTATTACAATCGCTATTAACTCCCAATTATGTCCGGATTGCAATCAATGTTAAGACACCCAATTAGGTATAAGAAGTAGAGTGTAAATATTTCCGTTTTGGGTGTTTGAGAAAGACTGGCTTGATACCTTACTGTTAGTCAGTCGTCTGGGAGTGGTGGCCACAGAAAACATTTCGCCATGTTGTTGCCTCGCCTTTGGTTAGCTTGTCTTACCGTGATGGAAATGGTGTCGCCCACGCAGGCATGGAAACTCAACGGATCATTGGTAAGATTATTATTGTCATAAAATTTGTCAGTGGCATTTCACTGTTATAAGCAATTGAATTACAATTGACTCAAAGTAGATACGTGTGATGTAAGTAATTGAGAGTTCAAATTGTATGTCAAATTACAAAATGGATAAACGAATAAATAAATAAGTTTTATATTCCAACTGTGAATAATGAGGATGGGGTAAGATGGTTGATTTCTTCTCATCAGAAAATTGTATTTAAGAGAAATGCATCCTTTCCATTTTACTTCATTCTAAAAAGCATATATGATTAATTATTAGCAAGAAGATTCACATTAACCTTATGAAATATTAAAGTCAGTACGTCTTTCGCTTGTCTGCCACAGCTGCTCTCGAGACTAAAAATAATTAAACCCATGTCTTTCTACAATTATTTGCAGTGTTTTAATGGCGACGATGAATGTTGTTCAAGGCGATATACCAAGAGAATAAAGTGTGTTCACGAACCTACAAGATGCCATAGCAACGGACGAGGCGTAAGTACAACTGTCAAAATATGACTCAAAACTACTTTCATCTTACTCGCTGACTCGTTTTTTATGGGATTATTTGGGGAGCGATTCGAGGTAGCAATAAGAGTTATGCTAAAACTACAATCAATAGGTCTTTTGTTGAGTTAATGTTTAAAAATTAGTTGTGTTTTATATATTTGATATTGATATAGAACAATTAAAAAAAAAAACAATCCTCCACTGCTATATCAATGCAATACGTTTTGCAAAGCTGCAGATGGTTGCAGGAGGGAAAGCTGTCATTACCTTTGGTTTACTTCAGATACATTGAATTCCATATAGTGTCATCTGGATCTATGACACTTTGAACATAGACTTGAAAAAAGTTATAGGTTAGTCATTTGAAATATTACAATGCAATTAAATTCAATTTGGTCCATATATAAAGGTGTAATATTGACTAGATGTTGTACAGGGAGGTCTCCCTGTGTGTACCTGCACTACTATCTCTAATATACGTTACGTTCTACTCTTTTAAGGATACAGTTGACAATGTTATAGATTCAAGTTTTGAATTGGTAAATATTCTTCTGGGTAAGTAAGGATTCTGTTCAGAGCGAACATCTCTTTGGCACTAAAATCTCTTCTCATGTATAGGAGCCACCTGAGGGTATTGTTATAACAGACTCCGAGCTATGTGTTTTAAGCAAAGATACACCACAGAGGGGCACAATACAATACCGTGCAACAAGCTCTAAAGAGGACGAGCCTGACTTGTTCCGAGCATCTTTGAAACTTTCTGATTAGCATGTTAGCCCTGCCGCATAATGATCTGTATTGACGTTTTATATCCTCATCATCTGACAGATCATTCGCTATAATAAACTCTAGATAACATGTTTGCGACACCAGTTTCAATAACTTTCCATAGAAATACAATGATGGGAATTCACATGATTGAAATTTCTCCTTCACCATTTCCCGGAATATCCTTCTGTTTTTAAGAAATCGACAAAATTGTCCATCTGTATTTAACGCTGATGCGTTAAAAGGTATGACAAAAAGATGTTGGTCAAGTAACATTACCTTGTATTTCCTTTCAGTGTACTGTTCATCGTGCATGTTAGCCTTGCCGCATAATGATCTGTATAGACGTTTTATATCCTCATCATCTGACAGATCATTCGCTATAATAAACTCTAGATAACATGTTTGCGACACCAGTTTCAATAACTTTCCATAGAAATACAATGATGGGAATTCACATAATTGAAATTTCTCCTTCACTATATCCCGGAATATCCTTCTGTTTTTAAGAAATCGTTAAAATTGTCCATCTGTATTTAAAGCTGATGCGTTAAAAGGTATGACAAAAAAATGTTGGTCAAGTAACATTACCTTGTATTTCCTTTCAGTGTACTGTTCATCGTGCATGCTGCACTGGGATCTAAGACTACGGACGCTGTTCAAGAAGCTTGTTACCAGTAAGCAGCAGAGTAAGTATACACCTGTTACCCACTACTGCCGTAGTTCAAAAACAGGCCGGCATTGACAAAGTCGCCATTGACTTGACGTCTGGTTACTCTCACGCCTTCTGATTTATTCATCATCAAATAATGCTAGAAACTCATATTTTCTAATAATGATTTGATGAGGATAACGTTCATAAAATCAAATATCCTTTCCAATTAATTTCTGCCCTTCTAAGAAATCATACATATATATACATATATATATATATATATATATATATATATATATATAATATATATATATATATATATATATATATATATATATATATATATATATATATATATTCTCTTTTTACTTTTTCAGTGTTACCTCGATTCCCAATGCTGTTATAGGATTTGTCGTTCACGTCTCTTCAGACAGGATGCACTGGCGTTCTTGTATGAAGTTTGGAAGTATCGACACTTTAATTTAAATGCAAATATGTTAGTTTACCCTTTATCACCTGCTCTGCTGTTATGCTTAATGCTGATTGGTTAATAGGTGTTAGACCTGGAGCCGTTCACACTTTGTAGATTCAATGTCGAACGGCAGAATCTAATATTACCACTTGGAGCTTGATATTATTACTTGGCCACAGCAATCTGACCCCAAGAGGTCACCAGCCTCGTTCTGACCTCCAGTGGTGCGCATGGGCATTTGTGTGAAAAATGGCAAAAAGCATGGTGCTCTTTGTCGCTTCAACATCATTTTCAGTGGTAGTTGACTGAACAGAGTATGAATATCGGTAGAATTGCATGGAACTTAGAGATAAGACTTGTCAGAACGGATATGGATTGTTTTTTGTTGATTTTCCCCATGCTTCACTGCCAAATTAGTGACAGGGAGTCTGCACTGGCTCTCTAGTTGGGGCCCTTCTGAGATTCTCCTCACGGCTTATTGAGATGTATTTGTTCTTTTTTTCTTGGCATGAAAGAGCAGTTGGTAAATTTGTTATGCCCTGAAAGTGCAATCTGGCCTGCTATCCGCCCTCCGTCATCCAGATCCCACACGGCTCCTCCTCATGGGATCTAGATGACTCGGTTGGATATCAGGCCGGGTTGCACTTTACAACAGGGCGTAACTAATAATACCATATTATGATGGTATGAGTTTGGTACTAGTATCCAATATTATAATACAATACTTGGTACAATCACATATAGTTTTCGTACTGACGTTCAGGTGATACAGGTGGCCTTGCTAGTCACACTGAATTCTCATCCTGGCCATGATGTCCACTAGGATGTGCAACAGATGTGATCTTGGCATCACCAAAGGTCTGTGGCATATTGTGATGCAGTGATCTGATTACGACGATATTAGATCGGAGATGTACAATGAGATAAATGGCTTAAATGATCAAGGTGTAGCCCGTGTTATGAGTGATTGCCAGGGACCTTTCTATGTACTGATTGGGAGACATCCACAAGGGATTGATTTTGAGACAATGCTAATACTGTGGAGAGTAAGTAGTCGGTACATATCTAAAATGTACAGACGCGCCACCTTAAGAGCAGAGTAGCAACAAGAACACTAACGTGGTACCACTGAACGTTCAAATAGCTCAGTAACGTAACAGAAAGGAACACCTCTTGTTGTACTTTTGTGTGGTAACTGGTGATCAGTGGATAGGAAGTCTGCGCATAAAGTGTAATAACACACATGGCCATTGATTTAGTTCTCTGAGTAGAAAAACATATGAGATTTTCTTCTGTCTATGACAAAAACTATGGAAGGCAAAGTTCTTCTTGCGTCTTGCTAATGTGTGAAATAGTATGTAACTTTATTATAGTTAAGAGTAGTTATTCATGTTTGTTCTTTGAATCTAATATGTTATTTGTTCAAAGTTATTTTCTTGCATCAAGTATGATTTTGTGTATCATTAGCACAGTCAATAAACATACAATACAATACAATCCAAAATAAATCAGTTTGCAAATTAGAATATGAAAATGTGCATTAAAGTACCAAGATTCTATGGTAGCCTTCAAGTTCTTTATGAAATGGAAATTTAGGAACTACTGCACAGAGATAGAAAACGCTTAATCGAATGATTTATACCACAGACTTTTTAATTTTAAATCATTTTTTATTCAATCCACATGTAAAAATAGAGTACAGTATACAGTATAGAAACATTGTGTTATCAAACATTCTATGTATTTTCATAAATGGCTTGTAATAAAGAATATTTCTTGTCAAACTTGTTTTTTTTTACCTTTCATGTATAGACGATATTTTTCTTGGTAGTAAATGTTCTCTGTCTCGTTTTTAACCATCAAGACATGAGGCATTTTTGTATCTTTCATACAATTGTAAAGAATCTTTTTCGTTAATAAAATGATACTATTAATACATATCGCTCTTTCTAGTTCCCCCATGATTATTTTTTCCTTAGTTATAGTGTAGTTTGGGATGCCAAGTTCCACTATCCAATTCTGTACATTAAGCCATAAATCCCTTGATATTGGGCAATCAAATAACATGTGTTCAACACTGGCAAGTTCGTTTTTGCACAGTGAGCAATTTGGAGAGTTTTTTATGCCCATTTTGAAAAGTTTATCGTTCGTGTAGAATCTTTTATGGATGGTGCGAAACTGGATGTACTTTAAGTAAGTATCACTATAACAAGCATGGTGGAGGTTAAAAGAAGTAGATATTTCGAAAGTGGCTAAATGTATTTCACATTTCTTTTCCCAAGTATCCGATATGTTGTCTATGATGTGGGAATTTGCACCCTTGAGTAATTTATATAACTTGGAACAGCCTTTGGTGTCCATATTCATTAATTTTATTTAAAGCACTATTTTTTGGAAAAGATTCAATTTGAAGAGGTTTTTCCTTCCAGGATAGGTAGTCATTTATAGTAGTTTTAAGAGGAGTGCGGACATACGAACGGAGCGACCTCTAATGACTATGCATTGCGTCATTATAGCCGCTCTTCACGCGCGCGGTGGAGGCACATTTTAGACAGTGGCGCGAGCGTTCCTTTGATGTAGCAGTCAGGCACAGAGGGGGGGGGGGGGGGGGGGGCGGACCCGTGTTACGTATTTCGCAGAAGGGTCATTTTTGAGACCCCCGCATGTCCTCGCTTTGTAAAAGAAGGGTATGTTTTTGTACCCAGGTACGAATTTGAGTAGTGAAATCCTTTTACAATCCACGTAGTATCCGCGGTTCTGACGCCGAGTGACTACTGAAGTGACTGGACTTCCGAGTCTGCTGCCGCTAAACAGGCAGAGAATTTTAACATCAAAAGTAAAAAATGCGTGTTCCCGTTCATCTAATGTCAGTGTTTTGATGAAAGAAGGGGTGTTTTTTTTACTGGAAAAAGTCGGCGTTTTTCGAAAATAAGGTTGCTTCTTTGGGATGAAATCGGTGCTCTAGGTGGTATTTTTAAATTTCGATAACGAGCGTATGTACGAGATAGTGGCAGACCCAAATCACTTTTTAATTCCCTGGATAACAAGTAATACTAATGATGATTATAATGATAATAATAATAAAAATAGTAATAATAAATATAATAATAATGATAAAAATAATATTTAATATAAAATGATAATGACATAACAGTGATACTGAAAATGAATATATATGCATATATATATATATATATATATATATATATATATATATATATATATATATATATATATATATATATATATATATATATATATATATATATATATATATATATCCTGTCTCAACTCGACCAAACAGGGTGAGGGGAGTCGGTGGGGGGGGGGGGGGGGTGGCTAGTGCAGGGGGGAAACAAGAAGGGTTACAGGGATCAGGTTTCTGTAGTCTGTTCTCATAATGAAAGTGGTAGCGTGTTTTTCAGCCAGTGGGATGTTAATTTACAAGGGGTGTGGTTGTTCAAGTTACAAGCCTAGAGACTCGCACTGTCTAGATAGAACCTCTGATTTGGGGAGGGGGGGGGGGGGTATGTGTGATATTGGTGATTGTGATATTAGAGCTAAGCAAAACACTTCACAAAAGACAATTCCAACAGCTGAAGATACGTTCATAACTGAAAATATAAATCCTTACTTTAGTGTTCTGCATGAATTGACGGTAATATGGCGCCCCCTATCTTAAAACAAGACGGTTGACCCTATTTTTTTCCTAAGAAAATTTCAACAAGTTTAAGAATAATCTGAATGTGGAGATTTGTCTTATAGCCTCACCAACTTACTGCATTATTTAAGTGTTCTGTATGAAATGCCAGTAATGTGGCGCCCCCTAGCTTGAAAACAAAACGGTTGACCCCCAGTTTTTAGATTGTTTTACAAAAATAAATGGTTCTAAGAACAATTTCAGCAAGTTTAAGAAAAATCTGAATGTGGAGATTTTTTCTATATCTTCACCAACTCCCTGCAATATTGAAGAGTTCTGTATGAAATGTTGGTTATGTGGCGCTCCCTAGCTTGGAAACAAGACGGTTGACCCCCATTTTTAATTTGTTTTATGAAAATACATGGTCCAAAGAACAATTACAGCAAGTTTAAGAAAAATCTGAATGTGGAGATTTTTTCTATAGCTTCACCAACTCCCTGCAATATTGAAGAGTTCTGTATGAAATGTTGGTTATGTGGCGCCCCCTAGCTTGGAAACAAGACGGTTGACCCCCATTTTTTAATTTGTTTTATGAAAATACATGGTCCAAAGAACAATTACAGCAAGTTCAAGAAACATCTGAATGTGGAGATTTTTTCTATAGCTTCACCAACTCCCTGCAATATTGAAGAGTTCTGTATGAAATGTTGGTTATGTGGCGCCCCCTAGCTTGGAAACAAGACGGTTGACCCCCATTTTTTAATTTGTTTTATGAAAATACTTGGTCCAAAGAACAATTACAGCAAGTTTAAGAAAAATCTGAATGTGGAGATTTTTTCTATAACTTCACCAATTTCCCACAATACAGAGGTACCATGGGTGAACTTGCCAGAGTAGCGCCCCCTAAATTGACAACAAAACAATGGAACCATATTTTTGGAACTGAGAATGAAATATATATATACTAAAGAATATTTGTACAGCATTATCGTTTTTTTTTGTCATTTTACTTCTCTGTAATTACTACACGAAAATCTGTGAATTTTGAACAGTTGTCTCAATTGCCCTGAAGGGGGCGCCCTGTTGGGGGAGAATGAAACACCTCATCCCTTAAATTTTCAGGATTGCGAGAGAGGGTGGTCCGAGGAATCTCTGTACCAAATTTCGTGGAAATCTGTGACTTGAGCGAATTGTCCTGTATGTCCTTAATGTTGTGATAGTCGATGAAATTGACTTTAATTGAGTATATTTCTATCAAGTCCTCATTTGATATCACAACATTATTACTTGACAACAGATCAGATACCATTGTTATACCTTTATTCAACCATTCCCTCCTATGTTGGAAGCGAAATTCAGGATTAAACCACAATGGAGTATTGAGAATTGCATCTTTGTGTTGTATAGATCCACTTTCCCAAAGGAATTTTAAACTATTTATGACATCCAGCCAAAATCTATTCGTGGTCATTTCCATGATACGTTCAATAAAATCGATACCATAAATGAAACACTGTTCAAGATCAAATTCCTGTGGGATCCGTGTCCATTTGCTTTTGGATTGTATTTTTTAAGTCTTATCAAATAAGACAATATTATGTAGCTTCAATCCACCATGACATATCTCCCCTTCTAATATTTCCTTTCGCCATTTGGGTGGCTTACCACACCATAAAAAGTTAGAAAAGGTATTATTCAATTCTTTTATACTGAAAAAATTGGGGCTCGGGAGAGACAGCAGCATATGGGTAATTTTAGATAGGAGAAGTGATTTAATAATAGTTACCTTGCCGTAAGGGGTAAGGTTGCATGATTGCCAAACCTGTGTTAGCTTTTTGATTTCACCTAGTTTCCTGTTAATGTTTAAATCTGTGATTTCACTCATTCGGTCAACGTCGTAGTAAATACCCAAAATCTCAAAAGTTGTTGACCATTTAAAACCAAATTTCCCCTGCCATGGTATGCTGCTGCCTCTCGAGGCGCCAATCTTAACCACATGAGTTTTTTCTTTGTTGAAATCCAAATCGGACACATTTTTAAACCATTTTAAAATTCGAAGTACTTCAACGACACTGTCATAATCCTCCTGTAAAAGGAGAGTTGTGTCGTCCGCATATTATGATACTCTGCATTCTCTGTCATAAACTACCAAACCCCTGACCTTGCCACTTTCCCTAAGAACGTGAGATAGAATCTCAGCACACAAGACGAAGACGTAGGGCGATAAAGGATCACCTTGTCTACACCCTCTAGTTAGAGATATATGTGTAGAAAGATGATCATTTTGTTCGATTCGAGATTTAGAATTTGTCTGGCATAATTTAATGAAGTCAATAAATGTCTCGCCGAAATTAAAGCGTTTAAGGGATTCTTCAATGAAGGGCCATTTGATGGTGTCGAAGGCTTTAGAAAAATCAAGTATTATCAGAATACCTTTTTCTAGAAAAGTTTCACAATAGTCAATTACATCATATATCATACGAGTGTTTTCCCCAATGAAACGGCCCGCAATAAAACCCGTCTGATCTTCATTGATAATGGAAGGCAAAGTGTCTTTTAATCTTTTTGCAATGATTGAAGAATAAAATTTATGTATAGAGTTCAATAGAGTCAGGGGCCGCCAATTTTTCAAATCATTCCTCAATTTTCCTTGTTTTGGTATGCATGTTATAATACCATCAAGAGCCGAAACAGATAAGCTCCCCCTATTTATAGCCTCTATATAGTATCTATATAACCAGAATTTTAATTCCAAGTTAAAGAATTTGAAAAATTCGTTGGAAAAACCGTCTGGACCCGGGGCTTTGTTCTGTTTACTTGTGCATATAGCAGTCTCTACCTCTTCTATTGTGATGTCTTTATCCAAAAAAGTTTTTACAACTTCAGAGATAGTTGACAGGTTTTGAATACTATTGTCATATTTGGAGTTTTTTAAAGGGGTAGTTTCTGTGGAAGTGTATAGTTTTTGATAGAACGATTTCTGCATCTCTAAGATTTTTTTGCTATCAGTTATAGTTCTGTTGTTCTCGTCCATAAGAGAGGGGATGTTTTTATTCAAGTAATTTCTTTTTTCTAGATTTAGAAAAAAATTTGAGGGTTTTTCCCAGTTGCCCACCAGATTTGCTCTTGATCTAACGATAGAACCCTTTATCTTCTTTTCTCTTAGATTCTCAAATTCTAGAGTACGAGCTCTCAGAGAATCCTTCAAAGCCTCAAGATTATTTCCTGAGTCGATTTCTTTGTTAAGTCGATCAATGTCTGAGATCAATTTCCGTTCTGACTTATTTGGCCTCTGAGTTGACATAATAGAGTTTCTAGAAACAGAGTCACCGGAATAAGAAGTTCTAGGGACTCACCATTATCATTAGAGACAAAATCAGGATGATAAACTGGTAAGGCATAGGTTGATTTCGCGAGTTCAATCTCTTCTTTGATCATTTTTGTAAAATCGTCATTTTCTAACAGAGCGTTATTAAACTTCCACAGGCCCTTACCCCTTGGTTGTGTTGATTTTAAGAAAGTTAAAGAAATAATGTTGTGATCACTACGATACGCATTTAAAATATCAGCCTTTGGGTCCAGACTCAATAGATCATCTGAAATCAGATAGTAGTCTAGTCTAGAGCGCCTACATGGGTTTGAAGATTTCCATGAATATCTTTTTTTTTCTGGATTTTGTGTACGCCATATATCAATTAAACTATTACCAGAGATGTATTTTTTAATAGAGGCATTGGCATTTGGGTTGCGCATCCTAGGATAATTGTAGGTATCTATTGGTTCTAAAGCGACATTCCAGTCCCCTACCCATATTTCATTTTCTAAAGAAAGTTTGCTGACCTTCTCAAAAATAGATTCGAACCATTTCGGATCATCATTGTTTGAAGCATATATATTTATCAGAGCCAGTTTGACTAGATTTACTATTTCTAGTTCAAGTATGATAAATCTACCCTCTGGATCCTTTACACAGGTCTTAATTGAGTATTCGAAAGTATTTTTGATTAAGATGGAGACCCCTCTACTGTTCGTAGAGTTCCCTGCTATGAAATATTCGATGTTCCATTCTTTAGAAAGCATATTAGTGTCTTTGACCGTTAGGTGTGTTTCTTGAAGGCAGATAATATCAGAATTAAAATTTTTAAAATAGTCAAAGACATCAAACCGTTTGAAAAATTGACGTAAACCTCTTGTGTTAGCTGAGACTATCTTCAATCTTTCCTCACCCATATTCAAAGGGACCGCGGCTGGTCAGGTAGCTCGTATTAACATAATGCAGAAGGATTTTACAATTTTTCATAAACTGATATATAACATACAAACAAGTTTTAGAACAAAATATCAAAGTGTTAACATAATAACAAAAAGAAATTAACAAAATACACTTATTTTACCTATCTTCATTATGCTTCATAAACGAAAAAAAGCCGGCGCTCCCGGGTACATACAATAATTTTAATTTGAGACAATGCAATTTTAATGATTGTAATGAGAGAACGAGATGCTGTACACCAGCAAATACTTCCTCTGACTGATACATTTTACATAATGAAACTGATACCAATTAACCCTACTACCGTGATTCTCAAAGGTATCATAACCTTGATAGAGACAAAGTGGAGCATTCCAAACGAAAAGATAGAAATACAAATTAACCTTACTACAATGTTACCCAAGGTATTATGACATTGATAGAGACAAAGTGGAGCATTCAAAGAGCAGAAAAAATGAAGTGCGTAATGAGATGTATTCTCTTGCATTCAACATTTTTAGACCTTTACCACTTATGTCTGGGAATTATCGAGACATGTACATACAAGAGGCCCCAATACATAATGACAGTAGTTCAAGGTTATAATGGAAAGTAACGGAAAGTAACAAAGTAGTAATTATCTTTACCCTACACCATGTTGTTGATCTTAACAGAAGCGTATTGTTATAATAAGGGAGTTCCTGTATTATAAGTAAATATAGTAGAATTATAAGTAAAAAGGAAGAAAGAAGATAGATTTCTAAAGGGTCACTCTTAAAGAGTTATTAAATCAGATGTATACTAGTTGTTTGGACTAGTTTTAATGTCTATAAAGAGATATTCCCATGAGTGGGATAGGTGTATTTTTAGGATTGACTGTATTATCAAGAACAGGATAAAAACCTGTATACCTTCTTTACAGAGTAAACGAACAAATGGTGTAGGGTTTACACAAAAAAGCATCCATAATAAGTCACAGTCAGAACACTATGCAGAACACTATTCGACATATATACCACAGACTTGACCTACTAGCGTAGTACTGCAATTCTCTATATATGGCATCACATTTCATCATCAGCTCCAATCTGATACTAGCAGCTGAGGGCCCTGCCCTGATGGCCTGGCGGTCTAACGTGTTGCCACTGACTGGTACCGGTATTTCACCACTGTCAGATGTTCGAAGAACACCCAGGACATGGAAGAAAGTTGCTAGTGACTTGGGGTTAGGCAGCTGTTTTTGCCTGGTACTCCAGTTCCCTCCACCTATTACAACTGGCCAGTCTGACAGTCAGGACTCAGCCGCAATATGGAAGAAAAGGTGACTCAACGAAATCCAAAATTGTAGCAGCTGGTTGGTCAATTTCATTGCTGTGCTAGACTGAATTGGGCTTCTAACATTCCTTTTAACAATTGTCAATTTTAGGAGCCCAATATCAGTCCGGTACTGGGATCCTAATAATCCAACGCTTTTCCCCACATTCGTTGTTAGGACCCCCAATATTTATACTACTTCTGGTAGTGTCATGGCAACCGTTGTTGGGATGTCTCTGAGAGGCTATCCATGTTGCACGAGGCATATGGATGAGTGCGATATCGCTGGCTGAACGCCGTGTTGCATTTACACAAAAAGTTTAACAAATTTATCCTCAGTTCCCCCCCCCCCCCACCCCCCCCCTATATTAATTCTAGAATACATCTTTAGGTACAAATAGTTAAAAGTCCACGGTTCCTTCAATGTATATCAGAGAAACTGAAATAGATGTATTTCGTCAGACTCGACTCACTGAGATCGAGCGACGTGCAATGATTTCTCTCCTAAACTCATGAGTTACGTAATTCTTAATTACTTCCTGCCATCTTATCATCCAGTGAAATAGCCCAATGCAAGAGGTTGTGAGATAGGTGTTTATATTAACTGTTCAGGAGGGAAATCGCGCTGTTTTGCATGGGGCGCCCGCGGTTGCAAAAATAGGGCTTGTTGTAGTGTGGTTGTGGGGATCCGTGCGCCGAAACTGATGGCCGGCGCACGGATCCAAGACCCAAATACAGGGCATCACTGGTTGCACACTCCATAATTGTGGAAGTAAACTGTTTGAAATCACTTTGTATGTCTTACAGCAATTCTGATTTCTTTTCATTAAAGTAGCACATGGGGTTCAAACCAGGAATTCAAGAAACACCATCTTAACTCCTGAGTGGTAGCAGGTAGAAAATATGATAACCAAGCGTCCATAGTCAGCCCATATTCTATGTCATTTCAATATTTACAACTTTTCACTGAAATGACATAATCTCACTACTTGCACAGGTGCATTTAACTAGCTTACAATGGTTCTCATCACCATAACTTAAGTAAATTATCATATTAATTAAATTACCTTGACGCAAATGTTCATGCAGCGCGTAGCGCCCCCAAAAGTGAAACGGCAGCAGATGTAACTAATTGAACCTCAGAATAGCAAGTTCATAACACTAGGAAAATTGGATTGCGAAACTGGCGATGCCATAAAGTTAACGACATGTAAAGGCGTATTGATATAATCATTATTTTTTATTTATTTGAAAAGGCATTAGATTAAAAGATCAAATACAATTTTTCAGCTATTTTGGCGCTCCTTATTGGGTTCTAACGTCATTCCGGCTATCCCGAGCCGGTTTGGAGTAGTTAGATAACAGGCGCCAGATTTGATTTGGCTATTTTACTGGCTCGCATGAGGTAGGTAGGTCATAATCAGTTTCGGGCCGTATGTAAATATATGGGGTCATTGATAAAAGTGGCCTGGCGGTCTTTTTCAAAGATTTACTCCGGTATTCAGTCACGTAAATGACAGGACTAAACTCGGAATGCAAGGAACGATCCAAAATAGAGTTACGGGATTTCATCAATATAGCTCTCTTTTCAAACCTCCCTGTCATACATATGGCGCCGTAGCTTAGTGGCTAGAGCGCCTGCCTGCAGGGCAAGAGGTTGCGGGATCGATTCCATCTGACCGCAACTAGCATCATCTTTTCCTGCCCAGTCCTTCGTCTGGCACTTTGAAACATTTCCTACTCTAAATAACGATGTCTATATTTTTATTATTTTTATTTCACTTTACTAAAATGAATTGTTGGTCAGATCCACTGATCCCAGAGAGAAGGTCTGCCTGAATTGGCGTTCGCTATAAGGGCCGATTTGATTAGTGTATGAAATTCCCTGGTTATAATAAACATTTCCACAGTTGTGAAGTTAGGAATTTCTTCGAGAAAATCTATAGTTTAATGAATGTAAGTAATGCCTAGCCTTCATATAAAAATTGAGCTCTGTGAAGTTTAATGGGTGTAAGTATTAATTTATATCTGTTGATGAAGGAAATGTTCCATTAAGTTCCCTATGACGTTGGTATTGTCACTTGCGGCACATGACTATTACTTTATGCAACTCCCACCCATTTACCTTCTATCTACCCTTTCACACATCTCTACGTGCTGATCAGTGCCCTATCCAATCCCATGTACCTTCCACCTGCACTTTGGGCTTGGATCCGTGCGCCCGCCACTCACTTTTTGGGCGCACGGATCCTTATTACATCGACAACTTCTACTCCTCCTGCGGCCTTAAGCGCCTTGCCGCAACACTTGCCTCCCCCCTTCTCTGTAATTGTACTGTCCTCCCAGTACCTCTTTCAACGGGGCCCTATCTGGATTCAGATATTTAAGTAGTTTGATATACTGGCTAGACGCAAATGTTCATGCAGAGCTGCAAGCGCCCCCAAAAGTGAAACGGCAGCAGATGTAACTAATTGAACCTCAGAATAGCAAGTTCATAACACTAGGAAAATTGGATTGCGAAACTGGCGATGCCATAAAGTTAACGACATGTAAAGGCGTATTGATAAAGTTATTATTGTTTATTTATTTGAAAAGGCATTAGATTAAAAGATCAAATACAATTTTTCAGCTATTTTGGCGCTCCTTATTGGGTTCTAACGACATTCGGGTGATGGCGAGCCGTCTGGCGGTAGTTAGACAACAGGCGCCATATTTGATTTGGTTATTTACCAAAGGTGACGAAGGTAGGTCATAATCAGTTTCGGGCCGTATGTAAATGTGTGGGGTCATTGATAAAAGTGGCTTAGTGGTACATGTACTTAACAAAGATCTACTACGGTTGTCAGTCACGTAAATGACAAGAATGACTCGGAATACTAGGAACGATAGAGTTACGGGATTTCATCAATATGGTTCTCTTTTCACTCCGTCTCACACAACAGAAGGAATAGCCTGATTGATAGGCCAGCTGCCCTGGCCCAGTCGACTCCCGATCCTAGGGTCGCCGGTTCGATTCCGTCTCTCGGTTGTGCAGTTTTTTTTCCACCCGCCCAGTGCTTCGTTTGGTACTTAGAAATATTTCATACTCAAAATAACGGTGGCTTTATTTCTATTATTTTTTTTTACTTAACTTTGCTAAAAATGAATTGTTGGTCAAAACCGTTGATCCCAGAAAAGACGTCTGCCTGAATTGCCGTTCGCTATAAGGGCCGATGACTTTATGTTGGGCTTAGACTAAAAACAATCTTTTATCTTTGATTTATTATAATAAACATTTCCACAGTTGTGAAGTTAGGAATTTCTTCGAGAAAATATATAGTTTAATGGATGCAAGTAATGCCTAGCCTTCATATAAAAATTGAGATCTGTGAAGTTTAATGGGTGTAAGTATTAATTTATATCTGTTGATGAAGGACACTTGCTGCACATGACTTTACCTTAGATCACCAAACACAAGTGGATTCGAAACCAGCCGGTCAACATGAACATGCAAGCCTCAACTAATGTCAACTAATAGCCGCTAATAGGCCAGAAATTGGTGCTTTGGGCACCCCCAGCTGGTGGTGGAGATAAGGTGTCTCAGTAATGTAATCGATGCGAGAGCCCTGATTGTTCCTTGTTCCCACGTGAGCCCGCGCTGATGGCGTATGTGGTACTCCTGACATGAGTCCAGCACTTAACTATAAGGCATTACTTTATGCAACTCCCACCCATCTACCTTCTATCTGCCCTTTCACACGTCCCCACGTGATCATCAGTGCCCTATCCATGCACCTTCCACCTGTACTTTGGGCTTGGATCCGTGCGCCCGCCACTCACTTTTTGGGCGCACGGATCCTTACTACACTGCCACTTTCTATTCCTCCTGCGGCCTTTAGCGCCTTGCCGCAACACTTGCCTTCCCCCTTCTCTGTAATTATACTGTCCTCCCAGTACCTCTTTCAACGGGACCCTATCTGGATCTACATTTAATACAACTGACACAACTTAAAAGAGAGCCAAATCTGATTAGATAAATTAGCCATCCACGCCAATAGAATGAATCTTTTCTAAGGATAAATTCTGATTTAATACATTACTACAAGTTAATGTTCCTATTCCATACTTAAAAGCCCTTATGAATCCGTGAAAGGCAGTCAGTAGCGTGTCATGACTGCACGATTCCGGGATAAAGTACATGTAATTACGAGACGAGTGTACAGGCTTGGTACAGTATTTGAATTTGGCGCCAATACTACGCGGTCGATGACGTCACCAATCAGGTCAACGTGAGTTGCCCACTTCAATAATTTTCGTGCCAATAGACATTCCTATGGGACATCGGCTCAGGTCTAAATGATTAGGTGTGATTCAATGATGCCAATGTTTTACTATACTCCCCCCACATGTGCTTGAAGGTCGGACATATTTTGGCACTATATCTTGTCTCGCATGGACTACTTTCGTACGCTGTGATGACTGGTTGCCGTTCGCAGCATATGGTGTGCAGGAGTTTGAAAAATAGTGCACGGAGGGTAAGGCGCGACTGGCACGGACAGGGGAAGGTTTCCATTGAAAAAAACTGCAAGCCCTGCTGATCTAATACTACATGTAAAAAATGTGTGTTTTCTGGTATCCGCTTTCTTTCAGGGCAGATAAAGTTATCCACGTGACCTGGCTAGAAATGATAGCGATTCTCCAACTAGTCAAACCCATATGCTGAGGGTGCCAGTTTCAGAGTTTGCTAATAAGGGAACGGCTTGCAGCCGTATTTAAAGGCACTAAGCGTCTAGATATACGCCATGTTGTTGATTATTATGCAAAATATTTTAACCTGTAAAATAATTTCTAGCGGGTTTTGGTCATTTACTTATTAAAGTAAAATGAATTGGAAAGTTGAGCAAATAAGGTTAATTTGTTACCGTCGCCGAAGTTTTGCCAAAACCCGGCAACGAACAATAGATTTTCAGTCGAATGCACTCCCAACTGAGCTATTTCGGCTGCGGAATGATCGTGTGTGAGCCATTTAAACAGCGACCACTAATAAGGCTTATCACCACTAATTTAGATTTGTTCTTGCTATTTGTTTTCTGCTTCAAAACGAACGACTTACACACCTTTGCTTGTTTTCGTAGACGCACAAACCACAATGGATATGTATACACATGGAAAAGTGATTTATTTTGACAGAGTTATCTCATGGCTATTGTTATTAATCGTTTTGTAAAAAAAAGCTTTATTATCCATGAGTAAAATGTCAACGAAAATTTTAGTATGAATGGGAAAACGTATTTG
>CAWWDR010000211.1:27500-42636 GCA_963942565.1 Maea johnstoni
ATCATAAATATACTTATAAATATTATCAGATAGACATTCACCATATACAATGTACAATATATTATCTAATCAATCATAAAAAGCTTCTAGTGTGTCGTGTACATAAGTATATATGGAGTAACTTCTTTTACACACACTTTCTTAATACCAAACTAAAATCGAGACAGACGAGTTTATGTCCAAAAGGAAAACATGACTAGTATAAATGGTTTAATAACAATCAAATACTGGTTAATATGTATGAGGCCCCCTTAAAAAATAAATGAAAACATATTGGCCTACTCACTGTTGTTTGAGAACACGAAATGTTTTGTTTTATTTATCTAAGATATTGACGTAAATAGGAAGAAACGAAAGTAAAGGATCAATTATTTCCAAGTCGTTAGCCATAAACCATTCAAATCGGTTTGGCACTAGTTGGAACTATCTAGATAACAAAGCAATATAAAGTTTTAAAAACAGATGACTGAATTTTGGCTGTTTCTATTAGATTAATCAGTCCGCAATCAATTGTCTTGCAAATATTACTCTATAAGATGGGTAATATTCAGAGTTGTCATGTCAGGCGCGCATCTAGATGGAAATGCAGCATACTCTAACAAATGAAGTCGTCGTTTAGAATAAAAACAGCAAAATCTTTTTCAGATAAACGCATCAGAAATCATTCCCAAGTAAATTAGTTCCAGTTTCAGCTAATAGATGTCAGAACCTGCAACTGAGTTGGATGACGTCACATGATTGCAACACAAGGCCAAAGTTCACTAGGAGCCTTTCCGAGAATCAGGATTGACCCAGATATGTTAGCTAAACAATATACACCTCCAATAGGACTATGACATACACATGAAAGTTGACACTTCGCTGAGGTCGCCGTTTGTAAGTATATCTGCGTTTGAGATGCCTCATCTAAGTTGAGATATTATGAATCACTTTCAGTTTGTTTTGGGCTGATCTGAAGTGAAACCACTTTTTGACTGATCTGATGCTCTGGTTGGGATCAACAACACTGACAGTGACACTGAAGCCGGGTGGGTTGTAGATCGAGCAACTCTATCGTCGGGTATGCCGTTGTTTACATTCTGAGATTGATAGGCCATACCCACGATAGAGAAAGCCCCATACAAAACTTTTCCACTGCGCCCAAAAAACTGGGCGCTCACATTTCTAGCCCAGTCTGGCCACCCAAACCAACTGAATTCGTTCCCTACCTTGTTCACTTACGTTGTGACGCTTTTACAGCACTCAAATCCGTCCAGAGTGCGAGAAATGAGAGCTTTTTGGCTGGAAGCGATAATTTTCACCGTGTCCTTACCGCCATTGAATTCGAGGCATGACTAGTCGAACATGGGACGACTCTTATATATATATATATATATGTATATATATATATATATATATATATATATATATATATGTATATATATATATATATATATATATATATATATATATATATATATATATATATATTAGAGCTAGTACGATCAATCGGCGGCTCGAGCTATTGCTCGTATCGTATGTTGTGGTATACGTCCCACGCTTTAGTTGTAGAAATCGAGGGCGATAGTGTCCCAAGTGTACAGTCCCTTGAAATAATTGGGGTATAAGTTTTTTTTAAGTTTCAGCAGTAAGAAGAAACGTCCACTGTGGTAAATGCTACATGTGTCATATGAGATAAAATCATATATATATATATATATATATATATATATATATATATTTATATATATATATATATATATATATATATATATATATATATATATATATATATATAAATATATATATATATATATATATGTGTGTGTGTGTGTGTGTTTATACATGTATATGTATATATATATATATATATATATATATATATATATATATATATATATATATATATATATATATATATATATATATATATATATATATGTATACATATATATACATATATTTATATATACATTTATATATACATACATATATATAAATATATATATATATATACATATATATATATATATATATATATATATATATATATATATATATATATATATATATATATATATATGTATTAGTGATGGGACGATGATCGACTACAGTCGAAAGTCGTCAGCAAGTTAACAGTAACCAATTAATCGGCTGGAGACTTTACATCTAATTGTTAGTCGGTATATAATAGCCCATTAAGCCAGCCCACATCCTCTAAGGTCAAAGGGTTCCTTGCCAGATATCCCACAGAGAAAGTTGCTTGTCTCACGTACTGACCTACTGGCCTGTTTATACCTTCTAAGAGCCAGCACTGTAATAGGTCTAGTATGGGTCATGCAAGTAGTAAGTAATACTGTAATAGCATACCAAGAAGTATACCTACTGACTCTGATAAAAACTGGGGTACTGAGCAAACTAGATATTTCAGATTCCTTCTAAATGTAGAAATATGAGTTGGATGAAATGTGTTCTATGATGTGTCTTTCATTATTTTTCTAAAGACATCTTTTAATGCCTTCATACATATTGTAAAAAGTATTTTGATTTATTAGAATACTGGTAATTTGTCTCTAAGTTACTGAATAAAAATAAGAAAGAAAACATACAAGTATATCTAACCTGCACTGTTTACATGTATAATCCTTCATAGCATAAATCAAAAACACTTCAGAAAGTTTGATGCCAAGATAGAATAGATAATTTGAAATAGTACAATATTATAATAAGTGTTAACATGCTTTAAACTTAAGCTTTGACAAGCAAACATTCTCATGAAAGTGCGATGAACCGATTAATCGGTGATAGTCGGTTGGCCTAGCTGACTGATGATCGGTTGGGAAAATTCAACTGACTCCCACCACTAATATATATATATATATATATATATATATATATATATATATATATATATATATATATATATATATATATATATATATATATATATAAACATATATACATATATATAAATGTGTATGTATATATATATATATATATATATATACAAATATATATATATATATGTATATATATATATATATATATATATATATAAATGTATATATAAATATATGTATATATATGTATACATATATGTATATATATATATATATTAGAGCTAGTACGATCAATCGGCGGCTCGAGCTATTGCTCGTGACGCTGCCGTCGAGATCGCACGATAGCAGGACATGATTGGCTTAGGCAGGCATGGGCCTGTTCTAATTAGCGTGATTGACAGCAATTTACATTGCTCATTGGCTTAGGCAGGCATGGGGCGGTTCTAAATTAGCATGATTGACAGCAATTAATTTTGCTCAGCTGTTGATTTCACCACATGTGCAATGAGTAGTTAGGGCTCGTAATATGTCGATTAATCGCTCGGCAGTTTCAGCGATTGCTCGAGCCGTTTTTTAGCGGCGAATCCGAGCACTAATATATATATATGGGCTCGATCAAGTTGAAGTTAGCATCTAAGACAAAAAATAAATTTTATAGTAGCAATATGTATCTTACATATTTGGAAAGCTAGAATTCTGAAGTTTCTGGATCTTTAGTCAGATTTACTGTATTCCCATCTATGAAAAAGCTATGTACATTTTACTGCAGGGTGTTTGTTTGTTTGTTCAACGCCTCTCTGACAATAACATTTACAAAATGTTTAAAACCACCATATTTTCTTGTAAAACCATCTTATGATCTTCAACATTGCTTTAGATGATAAAATTATACCTGGGAAGACTGTGCCAAGAGATATAGGATTGAATATTATGTTTTGGGGTGTTTTTGATGAATTTTTAATACAGTGATCCGTGATTCCGTAACATGTGATTTCCGTAAACAGGAAAATAGCATTTTTTTAATTTTTGAAAATGTTCAGATTGGATCATTACCATGAAACTTCATAGAAAAAAGCATTTTAACACTAATTTAACTATGAGGGGCACACTTTTGAAAAATAAATTTTCAAACAGTTTTTTTGTGGGGGTTAAAGTTGGTGATTCCGTAACGTTACGGAATCACATATTTGATAAATTGACTGGTTCAAGCCTATAGATGTCTTGAACATTCTTTAAATGGACCAGTTTGTTATTTTAACTTTAAGTTTAGTATTAACTGATAGTTCCCATATTTAGAATGAGACATTGTGCACAGTATTTTGAAAAAAAAGTATATGTCCATTATCGAGTAGTATTTTCAATATGGCATCAAAATGCTTTGGACAAGGACTAAGTTCTACATGGAAATCAGATGAAGTTCTTTATAAACAAGCAACTCACATACAATTTTGAGAAAGGTACAATTATTCAAAATGTGTCATAGCACCAAACTACCTTTTTAAAAACATTCACACAATTTTAAAGTAGAGTATAATTAAGCTGGCCAGCAGGGCATCTCAGCCTGATTTGGACGCCCACTCCCTCAAAAATCACCCATCAGGACACCCAACTAATTTTGTGAGTAACCCTTTAAAAGGACATTTTCAAATATATAAATAAATTGTTTTCACTCTAGTTTAAATTCAGTGACTTTTTATAAGGCATTTGTTTCAAGAAGTACATGCATGTTCATGGTTATAATGGGCCATATCAACCTATTCAAACTATTGCGTACAGAATTTTAGAATATTGAATTCAATATTTTCCCTCAAATTCAGGAAAACTTGCTCCCTCATTTGGCTGTCTTATCCTATAGTAATATCATTCATGAACCCTATTTGTTCAGGACTTTTGTAAAATAGTAGATTTTAGAGAATTTATATCTGTGGTGGACAGGAAAGCTCTTCGACAGAGATTTTAGATACCTTCACAGAAACAGAGATTCTCCTTCAAGTAAAGAAGAAAACTGAAGTTTAGCACATGGTCAATGTAGCCCAGATCCCAAAGTCTCTATTTATGCATATATTTTATAACTTGACCACCCGCATTAAATTTTAGAGGAATTTATTCAGTGTTTCAGATGAAACTTACACACTGCTGAGGACACTTTAAAAAAAACTTTTGTCACAAGTGTAGAAGGGGAAGGATTCAATACATAAACATTTCTCAGAGAACAAAATTTTGTTACATCACTCAAAGATACAATATAGTCATATGGAAGACTCATTATACTGTTTTATACAAAGCCAGTCATAGATCAGCAGTCTAAATGATTTTAAAAACAAATTTCCAGGGATTCTCCATTCGCCCAATAGACATGTATGATCTACTCCAGAAAAAATATCCAACAGTTAATAAGATCACAAATGCATGTTTAAAAAGAATCATTACATAGTTATTTTTATAAGTATTTAGCAAATTTGGCATTAAGTATAAATGTTCATAATTCATTCATAACTCAGCTAGTTTGATATCAATTGGTATGTGTACAGATGTGTACCTTGACTGACACCTCCATCCTGTCTGCAAATGCAATGTCTCCATTCACCTCTACATCCCTAATCCTGAAGCCACCCATTCAGTTAATCATGGTAGATGCAATTTCCCCCTGAATCATATCCTCCTTCCCCAGACTAAACAATAAGGGGTGTTAATGAGAGGGGACAGAGGAGGAAAAACAGAATCCACATTGTCTGGGGTATACCAACATCCTTGATGTGTACAGGAAGTGATATAAAACTGACCAGGTAGTGAGTTAAATCTACCTCTGAGAATGCAGAAGGTAACATCATGTTTTTCAAAACCTTTTCAGATTAATGATCTATTTATAAGAAGCCTCAAAGTTAAATCAATTACAGCTTATATAAGTTAATTGCCTAACAATTGCCCTTGTGGGGAAGTGGTCCCTCTAACATTAGACATCGTCATCTGTTACCTACCATCAGAGACGTATAAAACCCACTCTCTGCTGCCATGTATTTCCTAATTAAGTGCTCCATTCAGTAAAATTTATGTCTTTATATCAGTACACTAACTTAACTTTTTATTAAAGCAGAAAATTTCACCATAGTGCACTCTTTTAATGAAAGATATTGATTGTTACAGAAAATGTGATTCCGTAACAAATGGTAAATGTGATTCCGTAACAAGACCATCTGTCAAAGTTTCTTGAATAAAGTTCACTTTAACTTATTCAACACCTAACTTTGTGGTGGAATCTGTGCAAAACAAATTTACCTACCACATGATAAAGAAACTTTTGGAAAAAAGTGGCAGGAACAGCATGAAAGTGGTATTTGATTAAAGTGGTAGAAAACAGATGGTAATTTTGAGTGATTCCGTAACAGGCATGTTTTTTCACTTTTTTACCCAAAAATCTTTTTCTGGGGAAGTTGGAACTTGGTCCATTTAAAAGAACTTTCAAAGCCCTACACAACCATATAAAGCATGATTTCCTAACTTTTTCCATTAAAAAGATATCTAAGCTTGAACAGCAAAAGTGTGATTCCGTAACAGCTTGATCGAGCCCATATATATATATTTATATATATATATATACAGTTCTAGGACAGAAATATTCATTCAGTTTACTGTGTGGAAGTCTGTTATATGTTTTTCATTAGTAGAATAAATAGAATAATCATGTGTTTTTTATGGCTGTCAAGAACATGCTGTCGATTTTGTGACATTAAATGAGTCATAAACCATCATATTCTTAGCTCAAGGAATGTAATATAAATGGATTTTTTTATGGTGCATATGTACCATATTAGTACCAAAGCCTGAATGGTTCTTAACTCGTAAGTATTCCTTACCGATTGTCATGTGCCATATTCCATGATTTATGACCTAATTTCTCTACTAGTGCTGGCTAACTCTGATAATTTCTTCAAACAGATACTTCCTTTACCTAAATATTTTATGTAGATATGTCAATCAGAATCTTACCAACAAAGTTTCAACAAATATTTTACCAGTTATTGAATAACTCTCAAGTAGATTTCAGAAGGGTCCTATAATCAGATATCTCTCATCTAGGAGGGCATTAGGCATGAATGGGTTAACGGCAGGGTCTTAGCCAGCAGGGTGTTAGGGTGTCTTTTTGGCACCATGGTCCACGAAAAATGCCTTTGTTTGGGGGGAAAGACACTCTATCTTTTGGTCAGAATCTTTTGAAAATACTAATTACAAGTAGATATTTTAAAAAGTTTAATTCTTAAATGATAACTAATACATTTGTTGAAGGAATGTATATGGTCAGTATGATGACTTATTTTTTTCAGTGAAGAGGTTTGGACACCCTAGCTGTCTTCTTGAAACCCCATTTTGGACACCCTGTTATGAAAATCCTGGCTAAGACCATAGGTAAACCTAATTATGACTGCAGGGGGCCAAAAAGACTTTTCTGTTTGATGATATCAGTCAGGCAGTCAGGGACATGTTGGAAATTATTTGAAAAAGAAATGTTACTCACATCCCAGCCCCTTGAAATATTTTGAAAATTTGTTTGATTAAATCATCGAATATTTAAGAACTGTGAAGACACTCTTCATAAGGAACAGATGAGAAGGTTAACCTATTCACTATCAGTTCTTCCAGCTGTCCAAGTGCAGTGCAGTTTAATCTTTTTCTACAAGCATCATAGTAGGTCTACACAAAATATTCACTTGCCCAGTAGGGGTTTAATTTGTTAAAATTTCACTCTTCCTGGCATTTCGTGGCTAGCCCTGGAACAACTCTTTTGTAGACCCTACATTGCTCCACAATACCGAAATTATTCACTATACAGGCAAAGTTTTTCGGACCTGTATGGGTGCCATTAAGCTATGGGCCCATAAAAATACCTGTGCAGGATGGCTAACGTATTACTTGTTCAAAAAGATTTTTAATAGCCCCTATCCAGGGGCTACAATTGTTGTTGAGCCCTGGAACAACTTTATTATGGAAAACTCATTGGCTACAAATTGGTTTAAGAGCCGCCAATGCACAGAGGAACCTTAATCTATCCTTTGGGCTTTGCTTTAAAATGATTCCATCTGTATTCATGATAATTTTGAAGCAGCTTTTGCCACTGAAAGTTTCTCTCAGCTCCTTGATTTTAATTTATATATATATATATATATATATATATGTATATATATATATATATATATATATATATATATATATATATATATATATATATATATATATATATATATATATATATATATATATATATATATATATATATATATATAGAGGTGAACTTGGATATGACAGACTCAATGGGACCAGGAAAATTGGTCCGTCATATGCAAAATCCGTCGTACATACATATGACGAATACATGATATGCATCGGACTGGGACCAAGCATATAGTCCGTCATGTGCAAAAATCCGTCGTACAGCGGTCCGTCATATCCAAGTTCACCTGTATATATATATATATATATATATATATATATATATATATATATATATATATATATATATATATATATATATATATATATATATATATATATATATATATATATATATACCTTTATACATTTATACATATACATACATATATACATACATACATGTGTGTCACTGTGAGTGTGAATGTTTATGGTCCATTTTATGTCACAATTCTTTGCTAGACAGCTAGATATACTGGCTAGCTGTTACACTGTGTACTGTGTGTAACATATTCATCTTAATCTAGATTGCACATTACACTATTTATCAACAGCTCGTATATCATCCACAGAAGTCCCAGCAGGTTTGTAGAACCACTTGGACGGTGTTTTCCCTATGATTAAATGCATCCCACTATATGATAACATGCTGTCCATGTTGAAACAACTGACCCTTATCAAATAGTTACTGAAGTAGCTCTTAAGGCCTATTATAAGATACAACCTGGAAAGTAGGATAAGAATCTGGTCCTTTCAGCATAGCTTTCCCCGAAGCTAAGATAAAACACATCTGCCTTTCCTCAATCATAGCCCTAATGCTGCTGGAGGCAAGTTTTGCCAATACAAAATAAAGCAGAAAGCCTGAAAAATTATTGAAACCCTGGAAAACTCAGAGTAGTACTCAGCGTGAGCTATCCAATAATACCAACATGACAGGGTTTAAATGGTTTTGCGTCCTTTTGTTTAGGACGAAAGTAGCCTGATCATTAGAAGGGATAAGGGTATAACATCTAAAGATTACAGCATGAACTGACACCTGTCTGAGTGCACTTTGACTGCCAGTCATCGGCCTATTAAATATTTACTTTCCTCATGACTTTTTGATATCCAAAGTAATGGTAATTTAAAGGTGGTCTTGTGATTTACTGTGCTGCCATCTATAGTTTAATAGAGACATCAAACCTAACTTCCCATCTGGTAAACATAGTGATAGGAGGTGGAGGGGGCATCATACCAGGCTACTAATGCACCAGTGTTGGTGCCCAGGACTTGCAATTAAGATTTCTTCAAGGGAGCCCTGAATTACATCTTCAAAAGCTACCTAAGGTTGTTGTTTATAGAAACCAGTACATCTTTGGACTCCCTGCAGAACTTTGAGGGAGCCCCAGAAGAATTCAAGGGAGCCCTCGGCTCCCGGCACCCCCTAATTTCGAGCACTGCATGGTGTAGGTGGCATCATACCTAACTCAGCCAGGCTACAAATACACCAGTGAGATATACCCCTTGGTGACTGCTGCGATTAGTTAGCTTTGGGAGTATCTGTGATGCTCGTCACATCAACCCATAAAGAGCAACATGGATGGGTGCTTTACCTGCTTATTGTGACCTACTTAACAGTGAAATGTACTTGAAATGTACACACTACATGGTCCACTTATCAAGCTCAAAAAGACTGCATATATTAAGGGAGCTAAAGGTTGCCCTATAAATGCACACACAAAGTACGAGGGAAATTTACTTTCCTCACGTCGTCACGTAGCTTTCTTCATTAGGACCTCCTCAGGCTCCTCTATCTTTATATTAATCTCGGCTTGCGGCATGTCATAAATTTCAACTGAAATTGGCCAGCAAAAACATTTGTAGATAGGATCATGCTGTAAGCATCGTGATCTGATTAAAAAGCACCTCATTTATTTACCATTTCAAAAAGGAATTTATAAGAACAAAATAGAGCAAGTCATGTTCAGGAGAAGTGCTATCTTTACAAGTATAAATAATCTTATAGAAAGTCTTTAGTTACCAATTAAATTCTTTCATAAGTGTCAAGAATTAGGTTTTAAATTTTGTTTATTTTCTTTTTAGCTATATAAAGGATACATTTAGACTAGCCAGATGTTAAAGCTATGGTAGCCTAAAACAGCACAGACACACACTAGCAACTTTTTCACTGGCCTAAAGCATTGGGGTTTGGTATGGGCGAGAGGCAGCAAGCGATCATTCTGCAATGTCTTAGACCACTCAGCCTTGGGGGCAGTCTTTGACCAGTTGACCAGATCCTAATCCTCAACCTTATTATCCAAGTAGTGTTCATAGCGACGCTTGCTTATTTTCTGAATAGAAAATATCTTTTGAAATATCTTGTATTTAAAGGGTTAATGTTTATTGTAACCCAAACAACAACCTCCTTAGATTATGTTGTTTTTGCTTCAATTTGATGTTAAAAATGAAATTGTAAAGATCCAGATGTTCTTCATGTAGTGAATATCTAGGCAGGAAGGGGTTAATAATGAGAATTACATAGCGACCTTGCCATGAATACTAGATGTATGTGAACTCTTTACGTATGTATTACATGCATCCTGTTAACCCTGTTATGCTCAGAGTCTAACAATATTGAACATAAGACATTCTATTGAGTAATATTTGAAAATGTTTGAAATGATATTGCTTAACCCATCAAGAATGATCAGTAATACACTAATACTCAGTCATATATATTCCATATTACTGCTTTACCTTGGGGTTTTAAAAGATATTTTGGTACATGTTACAGGGGTGTCCAACTGTCGCATTGTCGAACCAGTGTGCGACAGGGCCTTCAAAACATGCGACAACAAGCCAACAATGCTATAAGCACTGTTTAACTTGGAATTTTTCGACAGGGGAGGTTACAGACCTGATGGATGATGACAAAGTATGGGGGGAGAGGGAAGATAAAGGTAGCTAAGGCCCGGGGGTGACGAGAGTGGCCTGGGTGCATGGTAGGAGAGATATCCGTAGGGTCCTCCCTAATTAGGAGTTGACCCTGTGGGACAAATGTGGTTACGGATCCAAAACAAACAAACAATCGAAATGGTTAAATTGGTGTAATATAGTAATACTGTTGCTATTTTAAAGATGACAGAACAATCATCGGTCAAGTTGAACTCATATCTAATGCAAATCGTGAGGCCCCCAAGGGGTATGAAATAGAAGTAATCTTCATAGGCTGAAGTCAACTCAGTGTAGACTGTTGAGACCAGAACTTAACACAGACTGATGTAGCAAGTCTCCTTTTGAAGGAAGCTGTGGCTCGGATGAAAGCTTTGAGATTTAAACTCAATCAAAAGGGGGCAAACACAACACTGAGTGAAAGATGATACCCATGAGAATTACCTGTGGCAAGTGGGGCAATCATTTATTGGTCGCCATTTGACAGACCATGCATTTTATTGTAACTTATTCTCAATTTGGTTTTCTGCCAAGTGTGTATACTGTTATGTTCTTAACCAATTCAAGCTTAAAATCTTACTGATGACGCTCACTGTTATACTCAATACCTTTACAAATAACTAGAATTAGGCATAACTTTTACAAAATATTTGATGGAGATTTCTTGGTTGGGTACTGAGTCTGACTACTGACTAATACTTATCATTCAAATATTTTCCTATACAATCTCTAATGAAAAAGATATCAAAAAAATAGTCAGAATGCTTTTGTGTGCTAGTGAACTGATTATGTTAATTTGTTGGCCAAATATTGGCAACTGTGACAGGCTGCTGTCATATATGTATGGTAGCCTAGGGCTGTTATGAGACCATTATGAAAGAACTGCCATCCAAAAAAAAATATTGGGATCAACAAAAGGTGAGCTTTAGCAATGCGGAACAATAACCTGTTCATGCCAGGAGATAACATGTCTTCGGTTATGTTGATACTTTTGGAAATAATTTTGGAATTGAGGATTAGTTTGCCAAAATTTGAAGAGGAGCAGTTGGTTGAATTCTGATCAACATTTAATTTCCTCTTAGTTTGTTCTGAATAATGCTCTGGTTATATAATACTATCGAAAAATCATGATAGTTTTTAGTCCTATGGGCAGGAATCGGTTAAGCACTGAATAACCACAACACATGTGCCAAATTCAGGTACATGCTCGATTGAATCTAAACATTCCATGATGTCACATTACAGTTAGTGGTCGTTTTACGCTGCAAACATTCAAAGTAGTAAAAGTTAACATAGAGCATTTTCGTAGAGAATTACTTTCAAATTTGTTCTTGCCAGTCTGACGGACTAGCTGCTTTCAGATTTTTTTGCAGAATTTTTTGTCAGTCTCGCCACTTACTTAAAATGACCCCATGCATGGAGAGGGTGTGAAGTATTTGCATCCCTGCCAGTCCAACGGAAGGGCGATATAAGGATGTGTCCTTCTGAGGCATGAATTCACCAGTCTGTACTCATGGACTGACAGGAGAGTAGATCTCTGTTTTCATTTTTTCTGTAACTCTTCATCAAATTAATTTCAATTGAAAGATATATATGAATTCAAGATGAGGGAAATAATATGTAGAGGAGAACCTACACATTTCGATCATATTTTCATCAAACCATTTGGCATTGTGACAGTTTGACGTTTAACTTTGAACAATGCTTATTGTTTTCAACTGAAACCATCTTCAATTTTATTATTTGTACATCTTTTACAACTTACCATTATCTTTGAACACTCATTCTGTTATACTTCACTTTGTTAAAAGTTGCTATCATGAAACCTAGTGGATCATGTCCCTGTATTCAGCATTTTCTGGTGCCTGCCCTGATAGCTGAGTGGTCTAAGGCATCGCCTCTGAATGCTAATTGTCTTTTACCACTGCTCCAGTTCTAATCCCGATGAGGGCCTGTGCAAAAGATACCAGTGACTTGGTGTTAGGCAGCGATCTTCTCTGAATAATCTGTTTTCCTCCACATGTACAACTGACTTAAGTCATGGCTTAACCTGAATTTCGGCAGAACAAGGGATGAAATAGAGAAATTCCAAATTCCAACAGTTACCATGTAGTGATGTAGATTATTTTTCCACGTGTTTTCCTTAGTTGTGCCCAATATAGCAAAATTGTCAGATTATCAAAGATTTTAGGGCATGAGTGATGCTAGTTTTTGAGCATAAAGGTGTTTGGATCTAGTATTAATCAATGTTGCACAACAGTTGACACTGGTTGATATCTAAACATCCCACGCATGTTTCTTGTACTTCTACATGAGTCATACGTAGCTAATAGGCCTAAAAGAAAAAGATGTTTGGTACCTATTTCCCTACCCTACCTAGTTTTTGTCCCCTACCCTAAATTCTTTTTGCTAATCCTACTGATAAATGAACTGTTTCTATACAAAAACAGCCCTCGCTGTCCTAAATGCCAATTCTCCAACGACTATTATCGATTTCTGGATGAACAGAAGTACAAATACGGCTTGTAAAGAAAATTACAACAAGGCAAACCTTTTTTGAAGACATCTAACTCCAGGGAATCATGTGAGTTCAGCATAAAAATGATTTTGAAAAGATTTTTAAAAAGATCCCTACCTATCCTACCTATATTTTTTAAGGATGTAATAGGAACCAAACACTTCTTTTATTTGGCCTTATAGTGACACACATGTGTTATACGTGGAGATTTTGTGATGTAAGAGTTGAGCACACAATTCGTGACTGTGAACTCATGATTTTTTGTAGGGCCTGGTGGCTGCACTTAGGTCTTCTTTTAAACTTAAAGCTGATATCCTTTGAAAAAAATTATGGGATTTATCATAGTCAAGTCATGACCAGGCATCCAAGCAAACCAGAGTACCCTGACAAAAAACACCCCTTAACCTTAACCCATTGTCTTGCTTATTTGCTAAATGTATAACCTACCCTGCCAATTGCATTATTTTTGGTCCCCAGGACAAAATTGACCTTTGGGGGTTTTAGGGGCACAACTTGAATTTTGAGGAGTTACCCTAATTTGCCATATATAAAGATGAAGGTCTAGGGGGTGTCTTTACTGTGGAGCTGGATGCTTTTAAGGGTCATGTACCGGCTCTCTGTGTTGGTCCTATGGACTAACTCAGCAGAATGGTCATTAGCAGGGCAGCAAGTGCATACAGATATTTCTTGGCTATGCACAGCTGGTTAGTTTATGTCTCCTGGATATTTCTGGTTTCAGCAGGACCAGGCAACTCTCTCACACACCATGGTCTTAGCCAGGATTTGGAAACAGGGTGTCCAAACGAAGGTTCATAGACTTTTTGGTGGTCAAAGTGTGGTACAAAGTTCACACTACTAATATAATGAATGAACCATATATATCTCAAGATTTTGCTTTCTTAGGCCAGTAACTGCTTTGTTTGTTATGTAGGAGTGGCACTACATGCACTATATTCTAGAATTGTCACCATCAGCAAATCCTGACCTAAACTTTTGGGTGTCCAAACTGTCGAAAAATAGTGTTCTAGATGGCCATATGACTCGCTGGACGCATAGGTGGCTAAGCCCCTGTCACACACCATGGCTGGCATAAGAAACTGGTTATTGGTGATAGCTACTCTGGGCAACACCTTAGACCACTCAGCTATCAGGGCAAGCCCTTTTTGGTACGAGGCATTTTCAAACCTGTTATATGGGTAATGTTGAGCCCTGACTATATAACTCCTGAGTATAAATCCACTACAAATATGTCATCTACTCATGTCATTACTCTCGTGAAGTTGTCAAGAAACTTACGTGGTAGAGAGCTGAATCAACATGCACATTGGTAAGACAAATGTATGCATTGTTCGAGGAATATTGAAAAGTGATCTCTATCTTCAGGAATGTTCTTAGCAGTCATGGCTTTAGAGTAAAACAACTAAATTTTCTGAATTGTACAAAATATTACAGATCTCAATGTCTCCTAAAACCTGACTGACTCTGTAAAACTTATAAGTAACACCTAGGATCTACTGGTCCTGCAAAATTTTTACTGGTCCTACAAATATTTCTTTGACATATAAGGAGAAAAAAACATTGCATAAAATTTATTGACAACATTTATTTTTATTCATTCTATCTTCATTTATTTCAAAAATATTCCGGGATATTCTTGAGGAGA
>CAWWDR010000212.1:0-37500 GCA_963942565.1 Maea johnstoni
TGATGCATTCTATCATTATTGTCTCAAACTCAGATGATGGATAACAAATTCTGGACAAAATAAAAAGGTAGCTTTTGATTTTTTCTTTTGATCCAATATCGAATCAATCAGAGAGAGTAGCTGATGAAAGGCTAGCATCTAATAAACCGGGCCGGTTACATAAATCCTCATACATGCCAACCTTCCCCCCACCCCCAAGCCTTGTAATCAAGAGAAGTGTCTCTAACCAGCTAAGATTGACAAATTAATGTGCTGATGGGAAATGAGTAGGGAAAATGTCATGTCCGACAATGTTAGCTTTATCATACACGAGTGCAGTCATTGTGTTGACAGGCCTGGCCGGAAGATTTACATTGTCATCTCTTAACAAATTTGCATGTTCAGAACATAACTCCCTTCCTCTTAATAGGGGAGCTGGGAATGCATATATGCATTATCCACGCTTCAGGTGAGATGGAAGGCACAGTATTCATCCATAAGCAGGGCCCTGCAACAAGGGTAGTGTTAGCTGATTTTCATCTAAATGAAGCTGGCTGCTGAGGTTGGTTTCTGCATAATTACACCTATGATGGGAGCACGTTTGGCATGGTATTGGCTCGTGCTGTGAGCAGTCATCCGTGCCCGCTATTGTCACCGCCACAGATGCTGCACTGCAATTGGCTCCTGTCACTTCCGCTACGCTACCTGGCTCATCTTCATTTCACTTTCTGTCATACCCCCAATGTAACCTGCCCGGCTAAATTGCATCCTTACCTGCCCACCGTAACCGTATACCCTTGAGAACTTGTAAGTGTTGCAACGGTCACTTTTTCTGAATGGCCAGCGGTCAGGGACTACAAAGAGCAACATGAGACCGGCAGCCCCTAACAGAAGAAGCCCCCTCAATACAAGGTGATCACAGGTATTGTCTGCAGCCTTTGGAGCATACAAATGAGGATGGGCTTAAGGTGGCTGCACACCATTGTCTACCTTGTGAAATTAGCATTTTTATCTTAATCATGGGTTTAGAGTGTAACGGTTGTGGCACTTGGCTGCCAGCCCAGGCTCCCATCACCTGTAATAATGGGCAGGTGTGCACCAGGAGAAGATGAAAGATTGAAATCTAGAGGCACAAGAATCTCCTGTTACCCTTGGGCATTTATCAATACACTAAAGGTCTTCACAGGCTGACTAAAAAAGGACTTAATATACATATATATATATATATATATATATATATATATATATATATATATATATATATATATATATATATATATATATATATTATATATTATATATATATATATATATATATATATCAGGGCTCAAAATTAAGATTTTTACCAGGGAGCCCAATTGCATCTTCTAAAGCTACCTTGAGATGTTATGTATAGAAACCAGAACATCTTTGGGCTCCCTGCAGAAATTTGAGGGAGCCACTGGAGAATTCAAGGGAGCCGAGGGCTCCCGGCACCCCCTAATTTCGAGCCCTGTATATATATATATATATATGGAAAAGCGATACTGCAAAACCTTAGGTATGTACACTGTACTGCCAACAGCACAGCATCACTGGATAATGTCCAACACAGGCCCCCTACTTGTCATATAAGTGCCACTGTGCACATACACTTATATCTTATGTCAAATACACTTAAAGCAAAAGCATTGTGCTTGCCTAGCAACACAGAAATCTAGTTGGGCACCCCTATATGCATCATTTACTGTATGCAAAGGCTTATGATCTAGATCATAAGGCTTTACTTTATGCCATTCATATTAGGAGAGTCCAGGTGGCCTGAATGTGTGTGTATAGTATATATGGAGGGATTATCTTTGCACCTAGGCAATGGTGAGCGAGGAATCTCCATTAATGGTGAGAATGCACTGCACTCAAACTGAAAAATACCCAATCCTAGCAACAGTACACCACACTGGGCATTGGCGCCTCCATTCTCATATCTCAATAATTGTCTGTGCCAGCAGTTCCCTATCGACATATGTTCAAACATTGTGTTGATAATGATGCCATTGTACATGTATTGACTATACTATCTAAAGTATCCACTCTTATCAGCCGATATCAACATTCTATGACAACCTTTCAGTGCAGTAATATGGAAACAATCAGCCAACTCACGTCTCCCCTTTGCTATCAAACCTGGGTGGGTCACTGACCACATAAACCATTGCACACTACAGTATTCAGCAGAAATCCATCTCTATAAAATCTAGGCATCTATTGAGGTTCTAACATAACATTGCTTTCTTTTCATGCCTTACTACCTTATTTAATATCTAACTGACTAGGTTGGGCCACTGATCACTTCGCAATTTACCAGGGAAGAAGGGAGGAAAGGAGTTTTTTCGGTGCTTTCAATAGCTTAGGTCATATTGCTACTAGACATCGATACTTTTGTCTTATTGGAAGGATGTTTTTCTGAAAACTGCCAGGCTGGACGAGCCATTAAGTCAATAAGACTGAACATCATGATTTCAAATTCACATTTAGGCATCTTAGAAATATGCCCTGCCATAGAATATAAAATGCAGGTGAAACAATATCTTCTTGTTATTCTCCATTTAACTATCATGAGCATGATCATCTCTACAGCTGCCTTGGACTTATGTATGTAAATATGTAATTGATTTCTGACTGCATGGTTCTTATCCTGAGGGGCAAGTAATGAACTGTTGTTCACCTGCCCAGCAGCTAAATTCTACCTGCCCAAAGCACTCACATGACACCGCTGTGACTCCTTTGAACACCAACAGGAATTATCATTATCTATGCAGTCATAATAATAGAACCTATTGTTTTCTTTGTGGTTAGGTATGCATGGCCAGCCTTAATTTCTCTCAAACTATAAAGTTCTGCACTCAAATCAACTGAAATATTTAGTGTAGGAGATAGAACACCTTAATGAGCCATGTATTATAATCACATCAGACTGCTCTATGTGCATGTTCATCTACCTTTTCAAAAATTGATAAGATTTAGAGTAAATAGAATACTTAAAACATTGATGCACTTATCATAAATATCAGCGATGCATAATTCATCTTGCTTCAAAACCATGAACATTCAATAGTCGTACATTAGGAGAAAAGGGGGTTGTGCTGGAGATTATGATAATCATGGACAACCCCTATGGGAATACCGGGTTGCTGCAGGAGGTCCTTCTATGAGGGGTTTCATTTCAACGCAGAGGTAGATCTACCTCATATGAAAAACTTCAAATAAAAGTGACATTTTTTAACGATAAAATCAACATTTTGAATGGTAAAGGGGGGTTCACTTGAACCCCCCTGAGTTTTCTCAATTGCTCTCTCCTAGCCATATGGTCAGGTAATTTTGCTGCCAGAATTGTGTAACCAGGCAAGGCAGAGCCTGCCAGGAGATAGCTCATCTGGCCCCAAGTCCAGCTAATTTCCTCAGGAACAATGCTCCTCCCTGCCTTGCAGCTAGAATGCATCATTTATGAAATTATTTCTAAATTAGCCAAGTACAGCTGTGAGGGTGAAGCCTACGTATGGGGTCACCAGATGTATGCAGGTCAGCTAGAGCAGTATAGAGGCGCTGCAATTATGGAGAGGGGGCGAAATAAAGCATGCAATGAATGCACCTAGGAGCAATTAGGAGAGGGAAGGGAAATAAAGCCATGAATGAACTAAAGAGGGAAAGAATAAAAGTCTACAATGCACTTAGTGAAATTATAAGTAGGGGGCGAAATAAAGCCTGCTCTAAAACAAGGATCAATTAGAAAAGAGGGGGATTAAACAATGTCTGCTTTGCACCTATACAATTATAGAGAGGGAGCGACATAAAACCTGCTATGCACCTATGTTATTACTGAGAGGGAGCGAAATAAAGCCAGAGTCGAACCTAAGAGCAATTGTGGAGAGTAGATGAAATAAAGCCAGCTATCAACCAAGCAGCAATTAAGATAAGGAGAGGGTAAAACAAAGCCATGCATATATTGATGAGAATTTACAGATGTTGGGGCTTGGATTAAACCTGCATGCAATTAGAGGGGGTTATCATCCTGCATGGGTAGGTACAGTAATGAAGCATTTCATGCTCTGTTGATAAGTCATACTATGGAGAGGGAGGGAAATGAACCTGTGCACACACTGGGAATAAAATAAACATTGCCTCCATCTCCAGTTTGTACAGGGAACAAAATAAACCCAATGACTCACATGTGTCGGGAGCCGTAATGGATATGGAGCAAATAGAACAATATATTTTTACTGCTGACATGACACAGTTTAAGATTTTTTTTGTTAAGTAATCTAATAATGAATATCAGGAATTTAAGCGTATTACTGTAGGCAAAATAAAGTGTGACCTATCCTATATCATTGGTTGCTGCGTAATACGATTTCCCTAGAATTTCATGTTGTGGTCTTTAATCTTTGGTTTAATAACAGATATGCTGGTTCCTAGGCAGCTTCATCCCTTGCTTGTCCCACTTCCTTTAATAATTAGCCTCTTTGTTTTCAATACTATATACCTTGTTATTTGTGTCCATACAGGATAATGACTAGTAGGAAGTTGCCTCTGATGCGCAGTTTAATTACTGTGTACTTGTTTTGAATGGCAGACTATCACGTCAGCGTATTGTACAATATTAGTAAAGGGATCGGATGTCTAAATAATGGTGTTTAATAAGTGCTGACGCAAGGGATGGGCGAAGTATGCGTCAATGGAACTTCTGCATTAATTACTGATATGGTATACAGTAGTTCCCCACTAGTTCTCTCATACTTAGAGAAGTCTTCCTAAGTATTAAGAAGGTGATGAGATGGTGGTAGCCCTACCAGCCTGCATGACCTGGTGAAGAGTCCATACACGCCCAAATTAGAACAATTAACTGTCACAGATGCTGATAGCACTGCATGGCCATTTCATTGTGTACCGAGGAGGGCAGGTTAAACTAAGATAAAATGAGATAGTAAACTATCACATTTCGGTGACAGTCCCAGAAAATGTTCTGTTCAAATATTATATTTAGGCATTACTAAGAAAGGTTCAGGACTGAACAGTTATATGAGTGGCCTTCTGCTGCATACCTTGGCGCCAAAACATGTAATACAACCCACTGGCTATTGACAATTACATTGATGTGCGCAGATTTCAAAGTCTGAAACAAGTACTGTAGGTACAGTACATGTACAAGGTGCACAGGTATGCAGTTGGCGCACCGTGAAAAGGTGTACTGCATGCACTGCACACAAAGGAATCAATGAGGTGCTTTCTCAGCGCTGGAGCACTTGATGCTTGAGTGGACAGGTATGTATGCAGCTCTATGTACACCTGAACAGGTAGATGTCATGCACTGATCCTAACCTATGTCTACCAGGGCCAGACTGAGCAGCCAGGAAATGAGCTACAGGTTGGAGAACAACTAGGAAGCGGGTACGTCACTGGGGCAGCATGGGGCGACTCAAACCCATCTAACACACAAAAGATATTCTAAATCAATGTGCGGTTAAATAATAGAGGAAATGGAATATCTTCAAATTGTTCAGTACATGAACCCTAAATCAATAAACATATTATTGATGTATGGCGAAGTGTGTCTGTTTATAGAGATGCTGTTATGGGCTGAAGCAATGTCAAACTTTTGTTTGTTACAGACCTACCTGTAATTCTTTTTGTCCAGTATCAGAAGCATGCAGCTTTGAGATTTATGAGAGAACTTACAAATAAAAACATAAATTACACTAAGAAAAAAGAAGTGACTTTACAACTAATCCAGAGGCATAGCCTAAACGGAGAGGGTAGTCAGGATTTGAAAAGAAATAAATCCAAGCTGGGTTGGGCCCTTTTGCATAAATTAATCATTAAACTTCAAGAATTTTGTATTTATCAGTTTTGAAGGGGAGAATAGGCTGAGTGACTATCAAGCATTAAACAAGCCATAAAGTTAATCATGGAGGATTCTAAGATAAACACAAATGTTGATGTGAAATGGGTCCTAGTAAAAAAACACAAGGCTGTGCACAACAATGGTAAATCAATCAGGCAGTGGCATCCCTGTGACAGTAACGACAAGATTCCACTCCTTATCTGGCAGACATCCGAGCAGGAGCCGAGAATCTCCTTCCCGCATGGAGCCAGCCTGCTAGTAATGCATGACAAATATAGGATTATCTCCAGAATGACAAATGAAGGGACAGGGCCAAATTGCGCTTAAGATTACCCTCCGAGGAAAATCAGCTTATCGCACACATAAACCCCAAATGACAAGCTCTTTTTCCAATACTGATACAGGTGACAAAGGGCAATAAACCTCCCATGAAAGTCAGGTTTTTTGTCTTATTTTTACTTCGTTAAAAAAATATGGAGCTATTATTTCAGTCAGTAGGGACAATGTCTGGATAGTGCGGCTTGAATTGTTTTTTACCTTAGGCTTTTATAATCCTGTCTAAGAAGGGAACCTCTTCCACAATATCTTATAGTCTATGATAAACTGTTTTCTGTACATTATTGAAACAGGTATTGCAGCAAAACAGCAATTAAGTGAAATTCTTTCTTTTAAGCCCTGCCTTTGAAGTCAAGAGAAGAGGTATGTGTAGTGTCTCAGGTAAGTCATTGACAGGCCCCTGATAAAAGTGAACACCTTTGATTTCAGAGGCTCAGCCAAACAGCTGCTTTACCCCTTTCAACACACACACACACTGGCTGGCAGGCTGAGAATAAAATCTGTGGACCCCGTGAAGCTCTGTCTGTACTATGGTTGACACAGCCCCTAGCTCCAGCCACAACCCCATTCACTGATCCCCACCTATTGAGACAGCCACAATTCACAGCCGGCCCTCCACTTCCCTACTTCCTCTCCATTCCGCCAGCTCCCAATGAAATAATGATGCAGCAGGCAATTTCTCATTTCCCCCTGAATGCCACTGTAGGCTCCATTCAGCGGGGCGGGGTGAAACTGGGAGAGGCGAGCTTTTCTCCTCCTGCCAGTGACCACAGGGTGATTTCAGAAAGCAGGCCCCAGCCATGGTAACCACCATAGTAAAACTGTCAAGCACCCAACAAAAAAACTTCTAGGGTTACCTCGCACTAAAGCGATTGTGTGAGTCACAGCTTCTGACGACATGCTTGTGGACACATAAGAATGGCCTGGTCCTTGTCGCTACCAGACACAGGGCCAGGACATATGGCACATCAAAACGTCCCCGTCTCGCCAGCCCCATTTATGCTCCAATGTAAGATACAATATGTAGGCATTCTGCACAAAAAGCCCAGCCTACGAGGCACCCCATGATTTACATTCAGTGCAAGAGAAGGTCACATATTCATGGTTTTACTACTCAACGTTACTTGAGGGTTCCAAAAAATGCATGGGATGCCAAAATTAGTTCTGAATGCACCAAGTACATTAACCAAAAACTGAGTCGACTGAAATGTTTAACAATGGAAAAAATACACCCCCACCCATTTATGCCAACAAGTCATAAAGAATTGAAAATCTTTTAATTGAAACACCTAATTGATTGAATCCAAATACATTCTGTGTATCATGTATGCAGGTTTAAATGTTGTACAGCAAATGTTCAAACCATTTCAGACTAACTTACTTGGCAGTAAAGCAGACCTGAACCTTTCCTCAAATTGATTCACTGAACTAACAACCATGAAACAAAAGTTCAACACTGCCACACAAGCACTAATAACTACTGCATAAACCAATATCATGCCAGAAAGAGAAACAATAACAATTATCTCAATAGGGCTATTTTATTTATGAATTACTATTGGCTGTTCTGGATCAATATTATTGGCTCCACATTTGAATACATTTCCGCAACGTTATTTGTATAATATATTCCTTGATGAAATATGAAGTAGGATGAGTTCAAAAGGGGAACTTGGTTTACCAAGAATACTGGTCTGGGCCAACTTGCCAACAAGTGTATATAATTTTGCATAATTAAGATGACCGATTAAAAAAATTAAAACCCTACTGAAGTTGCGATCTTAACCAAATCAAATAAACCCTATAAAAAACTGCATGTACTTAACCTAACATCCTAGTTGAACAGCCTATGGCCAACTGCAATGCCTAGCCACTAGGCTATCAAGGAGGCCTCAAAGGTGACTACTAGAGCCAAAGTCTGCATGCAAAGAAATACAGAATGTGTCACCTGTTGCAGGACCTCTCAAGGGAATATATTGTGTAAGCAGCTTGGAGCATATTTTGAAAATATCCCCAGCAAGTGATGCACTGTTGGAGTAAAATAATAGCAGCTACTTTGTACATATTGATGTCAACGGAGAGCTCAGCTCAAAAGTATCTCTCTTACACAGACTTCAATCCTTGAGATCCCGGAATGACCCTCTGGCCAGAACCAATCAAAAACAAGCATATCTTGCAAGCCTTCGTCAGCCCCGACAGGACACGGGCAAATGAGAGCATGTTACACAACAAGAAAGCCGGCAGGAAATTACCTTCTTGACCATGTGACACTCGCAACGCAGAATTCTCCACTGAACCAACAAAGAAGCGTCGTTAATATGCAACATACACAGTCGCTGGATGATTTGTCCCTCTTGATATTAAGACGGCAGGACAGCATGGAGAGTGTGGCAGCCACACGGCACTCAACTCCACGACAGGTTGTGTGAGATGACTACGAGAGAAGGCATTGCCGCCTCGCCAGGCTCTCTCTCAGAGCCATCCAGCCAACTTCACAGACAAACATCTCCAACGAGCCACATCTTGATGCCCGAGAATCAATGTCCAATGGCACAGTGAAGATCCAAATGATCGGCTTGAAGCCTAAGTTCCTGCAATCCTCCATTTTTTCCTTTCCAATGAGAACCACTTGAGAAATCTTGAAATACAGCTTGATGCATGGGTCATGCCAATAAAATATACAAGAGGATATTTTCCTCCTTTTATTTCTTTTTCTAATATTTTTAAATCAATCAACCCTATCAGTTATCACAATGGTGAAAAATTAGAATTGGTATCAGCTGAAAGAGAGAGCCCCATCTGCTTCCAGATATTTTAGTCCTGATCAACTGAGCACACACAATCGATGGTCATATATGTTGATACCATCAGACGTGTATCAGATATGTGCTTATTTCAATATTGTTTGTGCAGTCAACAGCTATTCTGTATTCATGGAATGTTGATTTTATGCAACCAGGCGCCAGTTTGGCTATTTCAAAACTGTAGTGCATATCGTAAAATTCTCCAATTTCAGAAAAGAGCTTTCCATTCTATTTACCCTATGAACAGGCCACTGCAATAGCATTACAGGGAGAAGGGACGTGAGGTGCTCGGTAGAATTGGCTTGGGAGTGGATTTCTATCTAAAGTGCACTGTTACAAACTGACAAACGAGCTTCCAGTGGGTTTTCATTCTGTTTGCAATAAAAGTGATATTTCAGAAAACAATAGACATTTGAGATGCCATTTCATCAGACAATGGAAAGGCCATTCTGGGTATAAAAACGAGCAAAATATGAGATGACACTCACTTGCACGGCCTATTGTCAAGCCTCTCTCGTTACGCGAGGAGGAAAAGTGATGATGCCCTTGCGATGAGATGCGCTCTGCAACACATGCTTCCATTTGCCTGCGTTTGTTTTGCTAATAAATACTGCCGCATATCAAAAGAAATTTGGATCTCCAAAGGAAACAAAAAAACATAGCTAACAAAATATTGCTTCACATGGACAAACACACGTTGATTATTGAAAAACACAGGCTTCACAGTTGTGGCAGCAGCAGCATGCTAGATGGTTGGTTGGTGGCAGGACGTAAATACTGGTGTGGAATGCAATATTGCTTGTAAGGCATTTTTTGCTGTTTCGATCATTTATTCCTGAGTGCCACTCCCAGGGGTGAAATGGAGGGCACATGAAAAACTGGTGTTGTACCTAAAAATATGCCTTTCCTTGTGAAAACAAAGAACGCATTGTGAACATGATTGGTAGATGATGAAAATAACATTTCATTTCAAATCTTAAATAAAAACATACTAATAAAGCTGACCAAAATGTGGAACTCGGCTTATGGGCCTTGACAATCTGTGCACTTAAATGCATCGATACTGACTGCCCAGTGTCTTACAGGGTTCATAACTGCTCATGGAAGAAAGGTTTCAGTGACCTAGGATTAGACAATGGTATCTGCTGTGTATTGGAGGTTTCCTCACATTCACGACTGGCTAGTCACATTTTTAATTCAATATTGCAGGAAAGGTGATGATAAGGGAAATTTCGATTCCAAATACATCCAGAAGCAAGTAGCATTGGCTGGGCCTGCTTCAGTGTGAACACAAGCTGGCCACAGATGCATTGAGTGGCATTGTGGGCAGGCTCAATAATTCATAATTCTTTGTATTTTCAGCGGGCACTCTCCGTAAAGGTTACAGTATTAGGATGCACTCTACTGGATGAAATGCTCATTTGTGCAAGCTGCTCATCCGATTCTAACGTTCAAAGCAATTGTTGTGATCATGAACAGCCCACAAATAGCATAAACGTGAGATAAGAATCGACTAATGGTGCAGCGGATTAATACATGTATGTATGCACACAAATACAATTCTCAGGTTCCATTATACTACTAAACAATGCCTACTTTCCCCAATATAGAATAAGTAAGGACTTGAGTATGAGTTGGTGGAAGTTGAGTTGGAATCATATCAAGTACTTCCAGTGCGACTGATCCCTTACATAATTCTATGTAGAAACTCCTTCCCACGATTTCTAAGGAGAACGGAGTATGACTTGCATAACATTTAGCCCACTTAACACTTTAGTTTGCAACTGAATTCTGACTGTATGCAGGGACTTACCCAGGACCCTTCCAGCCTGCTTTATAGACAGGCAGTTTCCGGAAAACCTCCTTTTTGGACAGGAAAAAAAATTATATAAAGAATTTTTAATTTTGACTTCTTCTCGGTAATATCCAAATATTTTCCTAACTACATTATACATATTTGGATTAATCAAAGATTATTCTAGAATTCAGACAAATAAGCTTTTTAAGCAGTATGATATCAATGGGCTCATCTCATATTCAGACACATAGAACAGCAAAGGATTCTATGAATAGAATTTATGATAACTACATAAGGAGAAATAAGTGAACAAGTCAAAATGCTCCTTCTAGCTGTTACATATAGACAAAGAATGAAATCAAACAATAAATATGGGGTGACTGATCGTGACTCCCAAATATTTTCCCAAATATGATATTGTCATAATTGATGTGGAGGAAGGACAACCCAGTGGCTGCTCTTGAATTCAGCGAAATAGGCAAGGAATGATATTAAGCAATATGGGTTGACTGCCAGATCTTTTCCAATATACAATTATGTTAGAGGATACGCTAGTATTAAGCCACATGGCCAAAGAATGATATTAAGCAATATTGAGTGAATGCTATCTGAAGCTCTTCACTGAATATGATAATTAAAGCCGCCACTGCCGTGTTGTCCTCCAGCTGTCTCTCTATACTATTGACATACAGGCCACAGAGCATACATTACCATCCCCATCATCCTGACAACATGCATGCATGAACACTATCACAGTACCCTGATAACACTGATGCTGCTGCTGTGGCCTCTACTATTACTGTAGCACAGCGCACACAGCAGTGTGTGGCACCCAGAGACTGATTAGTGCAACCGCCATGCACTGCATACTGCTAAGAACAAAGGCCTGGGCCATGATGGATGTTAATATGGCACATCCAGAGAGGCAGAGAGGGAAAGCCTGTTAGTATCAGGTCTTCACCTCATCTCCATAGCCCGCCAGCAGCACTATCAGCCTGGCTTACTTGGCAGCGAGACTCACCAGGGTAGGCAATGCAGGATGTACTGACTACAAGTAGCCTAGCACCTGTGCCCTACAAAGCAGTATTCCCTGTGAGGGGTTACCATATCATGAACAAGAAAAAGCATAGTAGTAGTAGTAGTAGAAGTAGACAGTAGTAGAAGTTTAATAGTGGTTACATCTTAGTGGTGGTAGTAGTAAAAGTAGTGGTAGTAGTAGTGCTGCCTCTTCTACTACTAGCGATATAATTATTCTAAAGGGAGGACAGTATTCAAAACTAGAAGCTCTATGACAAGATGCTAATTTAACATGACATGCTATCAAATACAGTTGAGAATGCAAAAAGAAACATTTTGCCTAATTATCTGTGCAAGTTGACTTGTCTATCACAAACAAACCTGCTATATGCAGGTCAGTTCAATTCCGACGAGGAAGGTAGCAGCCTAGCTCCCGATCACTACAATAACAGCTTGCTATTCAATATTCATGAGAGATAGAACACAAGTCATGAGCTCATGACCACTTCCCATAAGTAACTCTAGTGAGAAACTTGAGTTGTCTTGCCTGTCCATATAAGTACAATCAATCCAAACACACAGGTCATGAAGCTATCTTACTTCACCTGGAAAGCTATGGTGTTTGGATGTGAGGAGAGATGTCTGTGTTGCCCTGCCTCAGTTCTTCACAGGAATGTACAAAAAGCAGCAGTTGGAAGTCCTCTCGCCATTCAGGTAAATGTGCTGGAAATCTAAACAGACTCGCACCTCCTTGATTGATGCAGTAAAACATGTTTTCTTACGTTTTTTAATGTTTATGGAGATGGGTCAACATTGCAGTGATAAGCAGTCTGGCTGAACAAACAGGTCTGGAGGAAAAGGGGCACATATAACATATGAGGAAAAACTGCTTGGCGTCATGTCACTTTATTTAATGCAGAGGAACAGATACTGAGGTAGAAGTATTTTCTTTCAGAGAGAACGAGAGAGGAAGACTCTGAGCGCTATAAAAACTTAATTGATGCTTTGTTAGTTTATAGAATGATTTGAACTGCAACATGTATGGAGGTAATTAAAATGCATCGCTGAATATAAATATGGACATATCACGCCAGAAATTCATAGGCCCAGGTATTTCCTATCCAGCAGGCAAATAAAGGATCGCCAGTGGACATGAGTAGGAGGGCATCAGGCATTCAGTGGCCGTGCTACGGCACAAAAGCGCTGCAAGGAAACACCAGGGGGATAAGGTGAACTCCAGTATCAGCAGCCTGGCAGTCATTCCCACATAAATTCAGCTTGCTCCAAGGCCTGTAGGGTCTCCAAACGCCGCCATGCTGAATTCTAGGCAGGCATTGCTTGTGGCAGCAGCCGCAAAAAAACTGCTGAGGGGGAGATCGTTGCAGATCAGAATTCCAAATGTTTTGGTTTAAAGCTGTTCCAAAATGCCATGGGGCTCAGAAATATAAATGAATGTCGGGTAGTATTCATCACACACACAGAAGTTAAGCAGAAACTTTCCTAAACCTATGGCAGGAGTTAATACATACATGTCTACAGGATCTTTCAATCCTTTGAAGTATGTATTTCATTGAATATATTTGAAAATAAGTTGTATGGTAAATCCCAAATACATTTCATCATATATCATAATGATATTTCCAACAGATGCTTTTATATTAGAAATATGTCATCAAAATAAGCAAATGTTCTTGTTGGTGCCACTGGCAAGAAGGGGTTAGGATGCCCCAGGGGTATTGGCCACAAGTGGGATCATCTGCAGTCTTGCACAGGAGTCTCGTGCCTGCGAGGGTGGGGGTGCAGGGATGGGGACCGCCAGCCCTTCAGCTGATCACCTCAAGCCAGTGTTTACATCTGCTCGCTAGCCATACAGATGGCCTGGCCGCATTAGAGGCAGATCAGCATGGCGCATGTATATGGCACACACATACAGTGCCTGCTGATGAGAGGCCATGGCATGGCCCAGGGATAGGCATGCCAACAGGCCCTGACACAGCTGGTTTCTGGCATGCTGCTTGAGGATCTGGAACAGGTCACCCTAGCCTGGGAACACTGCCTACAAACGTACTGCATGCACTACAATCGGTATGTGTAATTTCACATACAAATAGAAACCCACAGAAAGGCTCCTGGCACATTCACAATGCATGTTTTTTGTGTTGGAAGTTCTTTACAGGTTAATAATACAACTGCTCCAGAGCCGGCATGAAAAGAAAATGGCCCGGCACTCCATACATAAATAGAGCTCTTATCAATACTTGTCAATACAACCTGTGTAGGATCAGTGACCTGCAACACACACATGTGCCATTTATTACCTCAGCTGTTTTGGACATCTCCTCTGTATATTTCAATGAACGCATTGTAATCCTACAATCCCTGGAAAGATCCAGTTTCAAGCCCTAATACCACACAGCAGCCCGCTCCTTCCCAGGAACATTAAAGCCTGAACATATCCATCATGCCCACATGTATGTAAAACAGGAGAGAAACGTATCTTTAACATTAACAGCTGTTGCCCATCTACATCCATCAAACCCCTTGCAATAAATGATGGAGGGGAATGATTAACGGCCATCAGGTGGAGCTGGCCTAGTAAACTTGCTACTGGGTTACAGACAGGCTCGCAGGGAACCAGGCATCAACTTACTCTTTATTCACAGGACAGAAATACAGACATGTATTACAACCAGGGATGGAAATAAACTTTGTGGCATACTTGACTGTGCAACGACCCCACCATAAGTTATTTTCTGACCTAAGAAATGCAAGTGCTGCCTAGAAAGGATGCTGTTGGGAACAAGACAGTGTTAAACTTGAACAATTCAGATACTGATTTTAAATGTAGATATATACAGGAACCCCCCTAAAGTGACCACCTGCTGGATGGGCAATAAGTAGAGATACAAAGTAACCACTAGCAAGTATAGGCTCATTAGGCTTATCTAATGAAATTCTTTGGTACCCAAAATATTAGCCCCATACTAGTGGCCATTTACAGAACATTTTATGGGCAGCTTTTATGTATATATGTAAATATAACTCCTCCTCTTCTGAGGGATCTCCTAAATATTCCCACCACATGACAACCAATTTGCATAAACATGCATTCAGCTGTCCAAGCAGTGGCACCGCTGTTCAGCCAACACTCGACATGAGTTATCTGGCAGACTGAAAATATGCCTGCCTAATTCATCTAGCAAAGTAAGCATCACTACAATGTTTGCAGGCATAACACAAGTGCTCTGTAAGTATAGAGAAGACTTGAATAAACAAGCATGTCAACTAATCTCAGGGCTTGTTGGGGCTGAGAGGAAGTGGGGAGAGGGCCACAAACATACTCATGGGGGAAACATGACCTCTCTGTTTGTGGCTTGATGGCATGGGGTTGTCCATTCTGGGTGCAGCCAATGGTCCAGTAGGTGTTGGCATACTCCACTCACTGCATGAGGAAAGGACCCCACCGGCAGACCCTGTTGCTTGGCCAAATAAATGCTAGCATGTCACTGGGTCACTCTGTTAAGAAACCCTAAAAGGAGAGTGCTACAGTTGGCGCTAATGGGTACCCATCACATAATTTAGCTTGTGTGACTAGCAAATATATAGCAAAAAACACTTGTACCACAAGTACCGCAAATTGATCATTAGATGATCAAATACGGCATGAAAATTTGATATCAGTATACTGCATCCAAAACTAATTTCTGTCCCTGGCACCTAGACAACCTCTGGATCTACTATTTGAGCACTGACGCCTCACATTGATAAGGATAGCATACCAGCATAGCGATAATGAAGTGGTGATTGATATCAACGGGGCAGGAACATACATGTACTGACTGTGGCACATTCGCAAAGCGTAAACTAATCCCTTTATGTTTTTATGAACAAGTCTGCGTGCTGGATGCCTGGTAAATGATTATCAATTATCAGCTTCTGCCTGCGTCACATATTTCATGGACGACAAAAAGCTACCTTACTGTTCAGTTCACCCAGAGGACAGCAGCACACACTGGGTTTGTAGCAGGTATGTTACCTTGAAACATCAATAAATTAGAAAAGAAAACAAAAATAGACATCCCTTATCAAAATTTACTCATGGCTGAGGTGGGTGAAAAAAGCTATTCCATATCATTCAAGGGTATATTAACCTGATTTCAAGGTTCAAAAGGAACGACTACCTCACTCACGAACATTCTCAATAACCTTGATTTGCCATTGGCGATCCTATTGAATAGGGCTGTGTTACAGGGTAGGTCAGGGCAGTACTGAGACTACGCAGTCTCCTCGCCAGCCATGATGCATGCTCTGATTACGCCGTAACAATCCCCAGCCTATCCTAGTGAATGTCGCTATCACTATGGCTTTTTAACACCCAGTTATTTCAAGTAGCCGACAATACCTTTGACAGATGAGATGGGAATTTATATCTTGCTGAAATTTAGTAGGCTCCACAAAACATCAGAAAGGCTCGGTTATCTCATCTAAGGCTGGCTAAGTCACAGTAGGGAAAACAACATGTAGGCCTGTCTCTGAGATGGTCCCTTCAGGTGAAACCTGAGTACATGCCGACCTAGGCTATCTGAAGCAAGTATGCTGCACTTTATTTCTAGTCGCCTTCACTGTGAGGTGCTGTTTAATGATAGACATGGGACAGAAGTCGCACAAAGCCTTTGATTCCATCAAAAAGCCAGTGTTGCAGAGTCAGCACAATACACAAAAGCATTGTTCAACCCATTCCTATGCAGTCCCGAGTGTGAAGAATACTGAGCAGCTTTGTGATCAGATAACCATTACCCTTCAAAGGGACTGGCAACCCAGTGAAAAGTTTCAACAGCTTCCCCAAAAAGCTGAATAACCCTGCATAATTTATGAAAGCAGTGGGCTACAGTCCAAGAATTTGAATACAAATGCACTGAATGACTGGTGAGCGAGCACAGTTCATACAACTCAGCTGAACTGCCATACTCAATACATGAGCCCAAAATAACGCAGACAGTGAAAATATTCAATGACATATAAATAGGGATTGGATTTGTTAGCTGAAGCAGCCTTGAGAATGATTTATGCAGGGGCATACAATGTCAGTGCAGCCCCAAAGGACGGCAATTGTGAAGCTCTAAAGAGGGAGATAAGGACAAAATCCAAATGGGTTTGTATTCAATGCAGGTGGTAGGTAATGCTAGCCATTATGCAGCTTGAATGGCCAGCCTTTCATGCAGGGAGGCCTCCATACAACACTGCCTCTAGCCTTTCATAAGAAAATCACTGGGACTGTGACCACAATTGTCTTGGCTGAGCAAATGCTCCAAAGACAGAGCTCCACAGATTTCGCCTACACAGCGTAAGCTGTAACATTTACACAGGATAATACCTAGTGAAAGCCAGTCTTAGCTGGGGTATATAGCCAGTGGCAGTTGTGCATACACAAAAATATGCCATGTGTGTAAGGCACATTCAGTGTAGGCAATGACAAGTAGTTGAAGCCAGTGAATTGGCCACTAACATGCAGCTGGGTCGAGTTTATCTGACCTAGCTTGCCTCTCCCCTCCAGCACATCCAGGGGGACTGAATAGCCTAGCGATACAGCTAAGGGGGCATAACGCAGCCTTTGATCCACACTTGTAGGGCTTTTGCTGCACCCGTAAATGAAAGTTTGATGTTTGCCCAGTCCACTGTTATCACTACCTTCTTGTAGTCCCCTCCAGACAGCTTCAGTTCGAGTGTAGGCCTTTGCCTTCTCAGCTTACAGGGTTTGACAATGCTTACTTCTTGACTGACTGCCGGAATCGACAGATCACGACACTCTCTCATCCATTTTATCTGCCCTCATTTTCCATCACAAAAGAATCTTATTTTTCATCCACGTACCAGTGGAAGGCAGTTTCAAGTTCAGACAAACAGCGATCAAGTTTTCATACAGTTGACCACTTCATGAGAAGTGACTTCACTCAATGTTTTCAGGATGGTGGCTCGAAATAAAAGACTCACATATTATACCAAGAAGAAAAAAACAGAGAAAGGTGTTTTTGTTGTTGACGGGCAAACTAGCTAGCCGAGTTCATTTAGTTTGACTTAGGGATGAACACACAAGTTAAAAGTGCCTGTTTAGATGAAGTGTCAGCGATCCACATGTGTGCCAAGAGTAATGTGTATGGAGTGAATGGATAAGCCAGTCAGGCAGGGCATCCAATGACCTGCACCAGGCGGGGACGGGCCCACTAAGCGCTCTGGTATTTCCCACTTCAACCAAGTACTTACCTATTTGTAGGACATTATCCACAGCTCCAGCGTCAAGTAATCGGATCCCTTGATGAAACGGTAGCTTTTGCGTTTCTGTATTGTCCTTTGTAGAGTTCGAGAAGGAGGAGTACATGCAGATATCTCGCTCATTGCGTGGGAATGACCAGTATACGATACGACTCTGAACTGGCTCAGGAATCCGGTCAAAACGTTCTTCTACCTCCTGAAACGGAATATTTTCCGCAACAACTTTTGCACAAATGTCTAGCAAAGAATCAGGGTTATGCGTTCCAGCAGTTTTGAAGTCTTTTCCAAGTAGTTTTCCATGGTTTTGGGGCGGGTAGGCCCAGAGACCGGAGCAGCAGAACCTCTTCGGCGCCGCCATTGGGAAACATCTGATAGTCCTATATTTATCCGCGCATGCGCGTGGACCTTTAATTAATCATCTGCGCGTGCGTATCAATTAAAGAAATCGCGTATACATGTTCCTGGAGCTCGGGATTCCCTTTGGGAAATCCCTTCAGTTGAATGAAAGGTCAACTGGGCCCTGCGTCACGCATAAACAAATTTCATTCATCCTTTTCATCTGTTACTCATTGGACTAGAGGCGCGGTGTCAACAAAGAACAGGAAAAACTTATTTTTCCCCTTAGCTCAATGGATGGAACGATTTAGTTTGGGCAGTGGAGTGCTAGCTTAGGGCTTTAGTCGCTGATCAATTACCTTGGCCAAACTGTGTGTTCAATGCGTGGCAGGGACAGCCCTGTACGCTCCAGATCCACACTGCAGGGCTATTCACAGGCGAACAGGCAATGGTAATACGTTTTCTGAAGCTATTGATTTTGTATTTGGGTCAATACTGCATGATAAAACATGCTTATGCAAATTTCCTGCGCACGAACGTACATGCAAGTGCGTGACCCGCTAGCGACAGATGTAGCCAGATCTGAATGTGCTTGAAATAATTTGTGGTAGACTCCATATATAGAGGATGGATATTCGAGGGACAGGGGTTTTGCAGCAGATATAGGCGTGGCTAATCTGATACACTTCAACGCATGACAATTTATGCCGGAGAGGGGAATTTCGGCTGAGCTGCAGCCAAACCGTGCATTCTTTCACGTCTCAGCCTTGAAGCGAGAGGGGTAGGGTGTCAAATTTAAGACCTGGTTGCAGTTTCCGGTTTATTTCCGACCACCATTACTTCTCAATTTGAGTGTGACGTTGAAAGTGTATACGCTGAAAAGTCGGGAGGGAAACATGAATCAATGTTAATACCATCAAGTATAGCCTGCCTCCCAGGCCATATTTAAATGTCATCCGTTGTGGGTAGATGGCACTACTAGGAGGGTAGTTAGAAATGTAGTATTATATAATAAAGTAAAACACAGTAACGCCGAGTAGCTAGGCTACATCAAGTACGACTATGTTACATTTTGAGTTTGTTTTTTTGTGTGTTTTTTTTGGGGGGGGTCAAAATTTCAATGTCTAGTGTACATCGGGAGAATATGTTGAAAATGATTGACAGAAAGATAGGTGACATTCGTTTTACATTCGATCTGTCAAGTCAAAAAAACAGCAGAAAACATTAATTTCCGATACATATACAATTTGAACGTGTAGATAATAATAATAATAATAATAATATTGTCATTTGATATTGCGCCCTTTCCATATAAACATGCTCAAAGGCGCATTACATTCATTGTCAGAGGATAGATGTTGATATCCATATAGTTATTTGATAAATACATCTTTGAACAGATGTGTTTTCAATTGTCGTTTGAAGATTGCCACACTCCCAGCTGCCCGAATATTATTTGGGAGCTGATTCCATAGTTTTGGGGCACAGGCACTAAATGATCTGTCACCGTAGGTTTTCATGTTGGTTCTCGGCTCGCAGAGTAAGTTCCTAGATGTTGATCTCAGTGTCCGTGGTGGGACATACTCTTTCAGCATTTCCCTCAGGTAAGAGGGTGCAGTTCCATGCAAACACTTGTACGCCAGGAGAAGAATCTTGAATTCAATTCTCTTCCTGACTGGTAACCAGTGAAGTTCCTTTAGTACTGGAGTGATATGGTCATACTTCTTTGTGAGTGTGATCACCCTGGCGGCATTATTTTGTACTCTCTGGAGCTTACATATTAGCTCTTCAGGTATTCCACAGAGAAGTCCATTGCAGTAGTCGAATCTTGAGGTTACCAGGGATATGACAGCACCTTTAGTTGATTCTGCAGTCAAGTATTTTCTGATCCTTCCAATGTTTCGAAGGTGATAGTTTGCAGATTTGACTGCCTTTGACACATGTGCGGCCATATTCATGCTTGGATCAAAAACAGAGCCCAGATTGCCGATAGGTATATTGAGAATCTTAACAATCTCACCATTTACGGAGATGCTAGGCACAGATATCTTGGCTCGCTGCCTAGGGGATAGATAGTTGTGATGAAAGGGGAGTTCATTTGTGTCAATTTACGCGCATACCAATATTTTATTTTTGCAAACAGCGTCATCGAGAAAAAATGACTGAAGCATGAATTCAATATCGATCCCATAGCTCTGCGGCTACAATAGGTCCCATCTATCATTGTCAGAAAAGATATCCCTGTAAGCATGGCCAACGGACAAGTTACCACGTGATGTTCCCAATGCGCTTGTCCACTATTTTCATATGAGTATGCCCAGCTTGCAGGTGTGAGAGATGCAGGAAATGGGAACCGCTATCTCTAGCCTCCGAGCCTTATTCCACAATCACTATTTCTAAATTCACTTCCATTTACCCAAAAGCAGGGTTGAAAAAAAATCCCTACACATGATTTTTTTTTTAAAAATAGGTACTCAAATAAATACTTACATTACCCCTCACACTCGACTACCTTGTTTATAAAAAAGCAACTTACAGAACTTGTGTATTTGTAACATCGTATAACAATATATAAAAGTATTTTTATCCTATGAATTATTCCATTTTCAAGATGCGTGATAGTTATTCTAAACGCCTGCTACTCTCATATTAGATCATAATTATTCATAGCGCCAGGTACTCTCTTATTAGATCATGAAAAAATTACACACGTCACTGTAAAATACTTGAAGGTCATAGATAAAGATGGCGGGTTCTTGAGGTAGGTTCCTAGCTAAGTCCTTATAAAGTTTGGCAAGATAACGGAGAATAATGATTAAGACATATCATACCCGCCCGGGATACCCGCTTAGTCCCTAAAACTTCGTGAACAGGACATGTGCGGGGACCGGTAGGGGAGAGGGTAAGTGGCTGTACACATACGATTTTGTGGCTGAACCTCACCCCTGGGTAGAATATTCTATGTGCATGTGCATAAAAGCGTATATCAACTGAATCCTTTGCAGCGACTGCATAAAACATGCACTATATCTATTCATAATTCACGAAAACTTGGGACCATTTCATTCCATTACCCATCCCATAAAAAGAATCCAATTTCGGAACGCCTTTGCTCTTTCCACTAATATGTTGACGTGAATCCCCCATTTCTTTTTATACGCGTATCTATATATTTTACCATAGACCAGAAGGGTTCCACTACACTCAAGTATTTTATAATTGTTAACAACAGGCCAGGAAATGAAATAAGGTGTTAAGAAAATGGCCCCATCCGCCTGCTTGCCGACAGTGCATTATGCAGCGGTGTTCAGCTATGTAAACAAGACTTGAGTGCAGCGTGACTTTCAGGAAGTGGAGTGCATTGAACTTTTGAAACGCCCCCGTCTCACTGCCTGACCTCGTTAGCGCTTCCATTTCCGTAGGGGTGGTAGGATATGAAAGATTTATAAACAAACTAATTTTGAACGGATAATTAGGTCGTTTTCCATCAAAAAACGATACAAGATCGATCCATATATATGTCCATAACTATCACTATTACTTATTGATCATTTTAGGTCAAAATTGATGCAGGATAGGTAAGAAATTGAGGATCTTGTCAGCCGCCAGGACATGACATACTTCCGCTTACAATCCTTTCTCCCCTGCGCTGAATGGGTTGCGCGCCGGGGGCCGGCTAGACGATAAAGCACGGAGGGACCGTACCACTAGTCGCTCGTTCAGACTCGCCGTAAAATCAATAACACTCGAGTGGATTGCCCTAACTCTCGGGGTCACACATAAGTGCATTTTTGTCAGGGATGTGTGATGGAGGGGGTTGTTCTTGAAACTCCCAAAAAGTGTAACAAGTTGGACCAAAATACCTTTTAAAATGAATATGTGACTTTTTGACCCATATTTCATATTTGTGTGTCATACCATTTTCATACTCAAACTATAGACAGGGTTCTTTCTTTTTAACAATTAAGACCTTTCCCCCGAAAAAAGGGGAGAGAGGGGCAACGAATAATTACCCCCAACCAAATGTGCAAAATATGTGTTTAACAGATTCGCTTTGATATGACACTCAAGACACATTGGTTCACTGCAAGGCCGCGATTGAACTTAGATGAATATATTTTTCCCCGGTATTTTTCCCTCTAAGAATGAATGAGGCACACGACGGATAGAGCGAAAGCTTATAAAAGCCCGAGACTACCAATCGAGGGGATAAACTCCAGTCAAAACGAACTGCATCTCGCCAGTTCAATGGGAAAGGTATGTTGGCGGGATTGGGTAGGTAGAAAAGTTGGGTTAACACCCCCCCCCCCCCCCTCCCCACATACACACACACACCGCATCCGTTTCGCCTCAAGGTGGCTTACTGCGCTTATTTCGCTTATAGTCCATGAGCCAATTCTGAAATAGGCCTTATTTTTGGAGTTTTGCGTGCGGAGAGGTGGAGGAAGGTTTCTTGGTACCAAATGAAAGAGCAGCATCCCCCATTCAATTTTTTACTTGTTGGCAGCCTTATCTCTTGCACGTTAAGTTTGTACAGAGGCCTGAAGTTGTGTGTATCAAAAATGGCAGATTTCCAAAATATAGGATATTAATGGGGTAGGGGTAACAAAATCCACCATAAAATCTGAACTGAACAACTGACGGTTACAAATGACCCCTTGTTACATTTGCCAAAAATCAGGCTTTTAAATAAAATCAAGCAAGTTTCAAGATTTGACCTTGAACTCAAGTTCAAGGTCAAATCAGAGGCATTTTGAGGTCAAGGTGAAAATTGGTGAGGCCAAAACCATTGAAAAAAGGTTATTTTTTCTCGTTCCAGGATAAAAATAGTAAGCACAACCATTATTTTGGTCTTAAAACTTGCGCATAAGGAATATCAAAGGAACAAATTTAGATTTAGTGTAAAAAAAGATGAAGAATGTCTGTTTTCGGGTCAGAAACAAACAAGTATGGAGCTTCATAGAAGTGCTCATTTAGGTGTTCGCCATTAAATGTTCTATGCTGTGTTACATAGTACACTGTGGTAGACGTCCTTGTTAGATTGAATATTTTGGTAAATGCTAAGCATGCTACGTACCAAAAATGTCAGAGGAAGAAAAACTTTTTATCCATAAGTATTACATGTAGAGTTGCAGGAATACCATCTCCAGGATGTGGGTCAAAGGTTAAAGGTCATCAAGTGCAATAGGCCTTATAAGTAAGACTTTGCGGTTAATTTCAGTCTCATCCGTCCTCCTATTTCATTGCTTCATCAATGACAATGTTTGCCCAAGGTGGAGTGACATTCAATTCCATAATATTAAAGAACCTTATTCCCCATTTCATTTTCTACTTGTTGGCAGCCTTATCGCTTGCACGTTAAGTTTGTACAGAGGCCTGAAGTTGTGTATGTATAAAAACATTAGAAATCTGTAGTAAATACGAATTATGGGGTGGGGGTAACAAAATCTGCTCTAAAATATGACATATGCAACAAACTGCAACAAATGACCCCTCGTTAGAATTGTATGGAGACAGGCTTTTGTATGCATCTGTATTTCAAAAACAATTTGACCTTGAACACAAGTTGAAGGTCAAATCAGGGCCATTTTGAGGTCAAGGCGATAATTAATGAGGCATAAACCATTGAAAAAAGGCTATTTTCTCTTGTTCCAGGATAAAAATAGTAAGCACAACCATTATTTTGGTCTTAAAACTTGCGCATAAGGAATATCAAAGGAACAAATTTACATTTAGTGTAAAAAAAGATGAAGAATATGTGTCTTCGGGTCACAAACAAACAAATATGGGGCTTCATAGAAGCGCTCATTTAGGTGTTCGCCAAAACTTGTTCTTAACTGTGTTCCATAGTACACTGTGGTAGACGTTCTTCTTAGATTGAGTAGTTTGATAAATGCTAAGCATGCTATGTACCAAAAATGTCAGAGGAAGAAACACTTTTTATCCAGAAGTATTACATGTAGAGGTGCAGGAATACCATCTCTAGGATGTGGGTCAAGAGGTCAAAGGTCATCAAGTGCAATGGGCCTTATAAGTAAGACTGCTGTCAATTTCAGTCTCATCTGTCCTCCTATTTCTTTGCTTCATCAATGACAATGTTTGCACAAGGTGGAGTGACATTCAATATTCCATAATATTAAAGAACCTTATTCCCTATTTCATTTTCTACTTGTTGGCAGCCTTATTGCTTGCACGTTAAGTTTGTACAGAGGCCTGAAGTTGTGTATATAAAAACATTAGAAATCTGTAGTAAATACGAATTATGGGGTGGGGGTAACAAAATCTGCTCTAAAATATGACATATACAACAGACTGCAACAAATGACCTCTCGTTAGAATTGTATAGAGACAGGCTTTTGTATGCATCTGTATTTCAAAAACAATTTGACCTCAAACTCAAGTTCAAGGTCAAATCAGTGTCATTTTTAGGTCAAGGTGAAAATCCGTGAGGCCAAAACCATCGAAAACAGGTTATTTTTTCTTGATCCGTATAAAAATCATAAGTACAACAATTTTTTGGTCATAAAATATGCGCATGAGGGAGAACATAGGATAAGTTATACTTTGAGTGCATAGAAATAGGAAGAAAATGAGTTCTTGGGTCCAGAATATACATATCTGGTGCTTCATTGAGGCGCCCATAGCATGTAGGTGTCTGCCATGAAAAGTCCTTTACAGCGTATCCTGGTTTACTAGTACTATGGTAAAAGTCCTTATTAGAATGAAGTTTGATTAATGCAATATACCAAAGGTGTCAGGGGCTCAAACACTTTTTATCTGACATAAGTACAAGTGTTGTTCCGGAAATACTCTCTCCTGTGTATGGGTCAAAGTTCAAAGGTCATCAAGTGCATTGAGGCATATAAGTAAGATGTTGTGATTAATTTATGTCTCATCGAGTCTCCTATTCATCTGCTTTATCAATGACAATCATTGCACAAGGTGCAGTGGCATTCAATTACATAATATTAAAGAATCTTATCCCCCATTTCATTTTCGCCTTGTTGGCAGCCTTATCTCTTGCACGTTTAGTTAGCATAGCATAAATAAAATACACTAATTACAAATGAGTGACAGAAATGACGCCCCATTAGACGCCTCATTAGATAAATGGGTGGGGGGGTAATCATACAATCTGAACTATATAAGTGACTGAAACGAATGACCCCTTGTTAGAATGGTCAAGAAACAGGCTTTTGCAGAATGCATATAATATTTTGTAATTTGACCTTGACACAACATTCAAGGTCAAATAATGATCATTTCGAAGTCAAGGTGAAAATCTATGAGGCGCAAAATCATTGGAAACGGTTATTTTGTCTTATTCCAGGATAAGAATATTGAGCATAACCAGGCTTAGATCTTTAGATATCCCCAAGAGTAATAACGTAGGATATTTGAATTCCAATATGGCCACCAGTTGCCATGGCAGCCAGTATGAGAATGTATTCAGGTTACTAAGTCGGTGTTTAACTGTGTGAAAGCAAAGTAACATGGGCCTAGTTAAGTAAGACATTTTTACCCCTCAAGTGTTCTGCATGCTTTTGTTTAATTGACAATAGCATTGGAGGTCAAATTTTGTGTAATAAGCTTTATTTTAAGTACAGCAGCTCCAGGCCGCCATCTTGAAATCCAGTTTAGATGCCACCTGATGATAACAGCTATTTCATAATATAATATAATTAAATAATGTAATATTCTATTCAATAGTTTTAACAGTTAAATCAGCTGGTAGTGGAACAGCTGAAAGGGGCACAGTATAACAAAGATAGGAAATATTTATACACTTTTAAATTGGTTGCCATGGCAACTGGTGGCCATAATGGAATTCAAACTGCCAAATAGTCAGATCAGAAGAAAGACCTTATTTTAGGAGTTAGTTTGACCTTGAAAATGATTAAACTCAGCATACATCAATGATAAGAATTAGTGTTTGGTATCAAATCTTTTTTTTATTATTCTCTGAGTCATTTTGAGATGTGTTCTGCCTCCACCCTTTTCCTCATGACCAGATCAACTGTCAATGTCTAGGCCATGAATGAGCAGAGTAAGAGACAATAATAGTTTTATACAGAAGATCCTATAGGCTTTCACGTAGACTTAGAGGTTTTTTTACTCCTTTTCTCTATATCAAATTTCACAAAAACGTAGGCGTTTCAAACATTCATTGTAGGTATATAATGCTAACAGGTTTGTTTGAAATGTTTCATAGCTAAGTTATAGCTAAGATAATGTTATCATTTTTTTTTTCAATTACGGCTTTGCTCAAAGAGAATGGAATTTGAAATTTATTCTTCAAAGGTGTAGGAGGAATCAAATAATCTTGAAGTTTGAGAAGTCAACGACCCCCCCCCCCCCTTCCCCATCTAACAAACTTGTGGTTTTCTAAGCTGAAATGTAGTTAGGTATTCGTCAAAGGCTCTGACGAAATCAAATAATCTACAAGTTTGAGAAGTCAACGAACCCTCCCCTTAACTAACAAACTTGGGGTTAAGGTTAAAGTAGCTCTTTAAAGTAGGCCCTTTTCCTGATCCAACTACTGGCCATTATATTTCCAATATGGCCGCCAGTTTCCATGGCAACCAGATTATAAATGTATTAACATTTTTTTTATCTACTTATATCGCACCTTTATCATCCCTTAACTGTTCCACTACCAGCTGACTTAACTGTTAATACGGTAGAACGGCATATCATATTAATGCTTTTGTTTCATTAACAACAGCTTTGGATGCCGAAATTTGTGTAGTTTTATTTAAATTACTGCAACTTGGTAACCATGTCAAAATCAAGTTGAGATGTCCCCTTATGATAACTACTGTTTCATAATTAGATTCTCTATCCCAGAAAACCTACTTGTGGACACCAAGATCATGTTTCTAGCTAATCTGGATGCTTAAGTATGCAGAAATATAGTTTTTGGGCCGGCCACTTTGAATTCTAATATGGCCGCGAGTTGTCATGGCAACCAAGGTTGAAATGTTTTCAGGTTCATTATACTCAGACCAAGTTTGTGGAAGAATATACTTCAAAGCCACTGTGTCCATGTTCATTATGTAATTGAATGTTTTTGGTACGTAGCATGCTTAGCATTTATCAAACTATTCAATCTAACAAGGAATTCTACCACAGCGGACTATGTAACACAGTAAAGAACATCTAATGGCGAACACCTAAATGAGCGCTCCTATGAAACTCCATCTTTGTTTGTTTTTGACCCAAAAACACACTTTCTTCATCTTTTTTTACACTAAATGAAAGATTTATCCTCTGATATTCCTTATGCACAAGTTTAAAGACCTAAATAACAGCTGTACTTACTATTTTTATCCTGGAACAAGAAAAAATGATATTTTTTCGATGGATTTGGTCTCACTAATTTTCACCTTGGCCTAAAAATGACCCCAATGCGACCTTGAACTTGAGTACAAGGTCAAATTGTTTTTTAAAATACTGATGCATACAAAAGCCTGTCTCGATACAATTCTAACGAGGGGTCATATGTTGCAGTCTGTTGTATACGTCATATTTTAGAGCAGATTTTGTTACCCCCACCCCATAATTTGTATCTACTACAGATTTCTAATGTTTTTATATACACACAACTTCAGGCCTCTGTACAAACTTAACAAGCAAGCGATAAGGTTGCCAACAAGTAGAAAATGAAATAGGGAATAAGGTTCTTTATTATTATGTAATTGAATGTCAATCCACCTTGCGCAGATATTGTCATTGATGAATAGGACAGATGAGACTGAAATTGACCGCAGTCTTACTTATAAGGCCCATTGCACTTGATGACCTCTGACCTTTGACCCAAATCCTGGAGATGGTATTCCTGCAACTCTACATGTAATACTTCTCGATAAAAAGTGTTTCTTCCTCTGACATTTTTGGTACATAGCATGCTTAGCATTTATCAAACTATTCAATCTAACAAGGAATTCTACCACATTGTACTATGTAACACAGCAAAGAACATCTAATGAAGAACACCTAAATGAGCGCTTCTATGAAGCTCCATATTTGTTTGTTTCTGACCCGAAAACAGACATTCTTCATCTGCTTTTACACTAAATGTAAATTTGTTTCTTTGATATTCCTTAAGCGCAAGTTTTAAGACCAAAATAATGGTTATGCTTACTATTCATATCCTGGAACAAGAAAAAATAACCTGTTTTCGATGGTTTTGGCCTCACTAATTTTCACCTTGACCTCAAAATGACCCCAATTTGACCTTCAACTTGAGTTCAAGGTCAAATTGTTTTTGAAATACTGATGCATACAAAAGCCTGTCTCTATACAATTCCAACTAGGGGTCATTTGTTGCAGTCTGTTGTATATGTCATATTTTAGAGCAGATTTTGTTACCCCCACCCCACAATTCGTATTTACTACAGATTTCTAATGTTTTTATATACACATAACTTCGGGCCTCTGTACAAACTTAACGTGCAAGCAATAAGGCTGCCAACAAGTAGAAAATGAAATGGGGAATAAGGTTCTTTAATATTATGGAATTGAATGTCACTCCACCTTGTGCAATCATCGTCTTTGATGAAGCAAAGAAATAGGAGGACAGATGAGACTGAAATTGACCGCAAAGTCTTACTTATAAGGCCCATTGCACTTGATGACCTTTGACCTTTGACCCAAATCCTGGAGATGGTATTCCTGCAACTCTTCATGTAATACTTTTGGATAAAAAGTGTTTCTTCCTCTGACATTTTTGGTACATAGCATGCTTAGCATTTATCAAACTATTCAATCTAACAAGGACGTCTACCACAGTGTACTATGTAACACAGCAAAGAACATCTAATGAAGAACACCTAAATGAGCGCTTCTATGAAGCTCCATATTTGTTTGTTTCTGACCCGAAAACAGACATTCTTCATCTGCTTTTACACTAAATGTAAATTTGTTTCTTTGATATTCCTTAAGCGCAAGTTTTGAGACCAAAATAATGGTTATGCTTACTATTCTTATCCTGGAACAAGAAAAAATAACCTGTTTTCGATGGTTTTGGCGTCACTAATTTTCACCTTGACCTCAAAATGACCCCAATTTGACCTTCAACTTGAGTTCAAGGTCAAATTGTTTTTGAAATACTGATGCATACAAAAGCCTGTCTCTATACAATTCCAACTAGGGGTCATTTGTTGCAGTCTGTTGTATATGTCATATTTTAGAGCAGATTTTGTTACCCCCACCCCACAATTCGTATTTACTACAGATTTCTAATGTTTTTATATACACATAACTTCGGGCCTCTGTACAAACTTAACGTGCAAGCAATAAGGCTGCCAACAAGTAGAAAATGAAATGGGGAATAAGGTTCTTTAATATTATGGAATTGAATGTCACTCCACCTTGGGCAAATATTGTCATTGATGAAGCAAAGAAATAGGAGGACAGATGAGACTGAAATTGACCGCAAAGTCTTACTTATAAGGCCCATTGCACTTGATGACCTTTGACCTTTGACCCACATCCTAGAGATGGTATTCCTGCAACTCTACATGGAAATTTCTGGATAAAAAGTGTTTCTGCCTCTGACAATTTTGGTACATAGCATGCTTAGCATTTATCAAACTACTCAATTTAACAATGACGTCTACCACAATGGACTATGTGACACAGCAAAGAACATCTTATGGCGAACACCTAAATGGGCGCTTCTATGAAGCTCCATATTTGTTTGTTTCTGACCCAAAAACACACATTCTTCATCTTTTTTTACACTAAATCTAAATTTGTTTCTTTGATATTCCTTATGCGCAAGTTTTAAGACCAAAATAATGGTTGTGCTTACTATTTTTATCCTGAAACGAGAAAAAAATAACCTTTTTTCAATGGTATTGGCCTCACCAATTTTCACCTTGACCTCAAAATGCCTCTGATTTGACCTTGAATTTGAGTTCAAGGTCAAATCTTGAAACTTGCTTGATTTTATTCAAAAGCCTGATTTTTGGCAAATGTAACAAGGGGTCATTTGTAACCGTCAGTTGTTTAGTTCAGATTTTATGGTGGATTTTGTTACCCCTACCCCATTAATATCCTATATTTTGGAAATCTGCAATTTTTGATACACACAACTTCAGGCCTCTGTACAAACTTAACGTGCAAGAGATAAGGCTGCCAACAAGTAGAAAATTGAATGGGGGATGCTGCTCTTTCATTTGGTACCAAGAAACCTTCCTCCCCCTCTCGGCACGTTTTTCCAAAAAAATCTGGGCTTGGCTCATGTACTATTATCTCATACCTCCGTATTGTTCGCAACATCACTATTTCCATTTTTTGCCTCGCAGCACTAGTGTTCGAATAGGCACGTGCTTACATGTGCGGTTAAACAAACACTGGTTTGAATGGGTGCATTTCCGCTCTAAGATTTAGTAAAACCATGGTCACTGAACTCAATTTCAGTTGGTGAAAGTAACTAAGCCACACCCAATCAAGTACCGTATGACGAAGAACGTGCTATTTGAAAACGTACGGAAACAGTAGGGACAAGGGTAGGGGCGAATGCAGCCAGTCTGTGTGGCGCCCCCTATAAAAATCATGACAAGGTCCAATTTGCTCTTTAGCAATATCAAGAACCAATACATGATTAAGGTATCGCTTGTAACTATGCTGAAATGCATTTATGAGAAAACAAATATTATGATTTTCACATTATTTCTAGCATCTAGACCGAGAGCAATGTTCTTTTATACAACATCGGGAAGGGTTTTTACCGAGATCTGAACAGCTTCACTGTCAACTCACCGACTAGTTCGAGCAACTCTAACAGTGGCACCGGCCGATGTTTACTATATGCTATGTCTAATGGCCTAACATAGAATCTATAGGGGTTCATATTCACGTAGAACAATGACACCCGTGTTTCCCGGCCGTGTTCTTATTTGCTCGCTGGTCAACTGACCCAAACTCCACAGACTGCTCGCCGTGGCTTTCCTTCGCACAGGGTCCGGGGCTCGAAATTTGCTTGAGTCAAGTCAGAAAGTAGCCAGTGCTCTTCATAGGTCAAGCTAACTAGGTATATTTGTTTTAATAATTGATTTTGTAATTATAGATAGGGGTCAATAAACATAAATACATGCATTGCCTAGAATTGATGAAAATTGTGAGGATTAACAAATTTCCCTTCTATTAAAAAAGGCCCCACCCAACCCCTCTTACCTAGCATGCATATGACAGATTTAGCAGGTTTCTATTGCTTTATGTTATTGTTTTTCTTCTTTTTTATCAGATTGTGTAGATCTTAACGGGGCCTTATGAAATATTTGGATGGTGTTACACCGAAATTCTGGTATACCATTCGCAGTAATATCAAAGCATTGTGAATACCAGACATCGACTCTATTGTCGGATTTAGGGAATTTACTTTTCTGTTTTTGGGTTTTCATTCATCGGAGGCTGTTGAGATGAGAAACGGTAATTTTATCCACATGTAAAAACTAAGATGATACTAACCCAGCAATGTTACACAAATCAATATTGACGCTCAATCATTTTCATCACGCAAATCAAAATATGGTCATGCATGTCTTTGTAAAAAAAGGATAACATATTTTTTTTGCTATCCTTATATACCAACTATATAGAGTCATATACTAGTACATAAAAGGACCCAATTGTCAATTTAGTATGCTGCATCTTCTATCTCTGGCAATGATTATTTTTTACTGAAAAGTTTCTTAAAACAGGTAATGAAATGGTGTAAAAATCCAAAAGAATAGTAATACATTTGACAATGCCTGTTTTACCTTTTGAAATATTCCATATAACAAGCTGCATCTCATTTGGTTATTTGTTTTCAGCTTAGATTCTTTTTCTAATAAGCGGCTGACAATTCATATGAAAATAGTTGAATGGATATTTTTCTTCATGTTTTCCAGATTTATCGGTTGGCGAGAGAGAAACGCTCTTTGTTTTTGGCATGTCTATTATCAGGTCTATACTTCCCACATCTTCAATCATGGAACTCAGAGAAATCACCATGCATTACCATTTGTTCTATACAAATATAGGCGTCACAACTCCACGCATTCATTCCAGAACAATCGAGTAATTTTCAATTTTTTCTGCACCGTTGGCCGATACAATTCGTATTGAATTTTCCCTCAACGTTTTGAATTAAGGTTTGCGTGAATGCGTGTTTGCACGCTCTTGCATGATGTCGGCCTACCAAAAGCTTTAGTGCAATATGATGTTGGTGAAGGTTTTGAAATACTGAATTATTCTATAATGAACACGAGCAGAAACACCCTTTCCCGTGCCCTAGGACACCAATGAAAACGTTATGAAGTGTGATTCATTTAATGTTATCATGTCACATGTGCTCATTTTGACCAACACATGTGTATATGTATGTATAATTGCATCATATGTGTGTGTGTGTGTGTGTGTGTGTGTGTGTGTGTATGTGTGTTTTCTGAATGATATTATTAGTCAATTATCTCCCTTTTTCTTAAGAGTGCGAGTTCCCATCGATGATTTACCACACTACATCATTAGTGAGGTTGTGTCTCCATTAGATGGAGGGGGAAGAATATTTTCTTATATGTTACTTTCATTTGCTGAAAAGTGATTGGAATTTCTGTTTCTCGACTACCTGCTGTTGGTCAGACCGAGGTGAAACTAACAGTTTCTACCGTGCAGAACGGCAGTCGTGCTATCCAGCTATATCTCATTGAGTTCGTGTTTATGTCATCGCACAAAACCCTTCATTGGCAAAATAATAGAATTGCTGATTCTCTTTCGGATACGTCCAAAGATATCGTGCAACATAATAGTCATAATGCCCAGTCATATCTAATTGATTTGCATTACTAGTAATAAAATCAGATTTTCGGTAACATGTTTATGTGATCATGTAAAACCATTCGTGACAAGATATGGGAATCACGGAGTTTCCACCAAACATTCATTAAGATCAATACCATGCACAAAATGTATAACCACATCGGAGTGATTTGCAGAAATACTGATACAGCAGAATGTATTGAGACGTATTTATTTCAGTCATTTGGTCGTTGGCCAAAGAATAGACAATGTTAGTCTCAACCAGATGAGACTAAGCCAGCCAACATTACACATCTATTTTAATGGTGATGAAAAATCAAAATTTTGATAGCATTTTATGATTATATCATTCATACCTTAATGGCCATAACGGCTGACAAATTAAAAATATCTTTTAGGTAAAACCATAGCTGGAAAACTATTTGAGTGAGAAATGTTCATCAAAACACTATACCAAAGACTTCGAGGGCAGTATGCACCAACCCCACTCTCACTTTACTCCCACTTTCACAAGATTTATCTTTCAAAATTGTACTTCAACGAGAGTCTTCTCATGACCAAGGAGGTTAAAACGCAGTGACCCTCTCTCTGGGTCTGAGCAGGAGCAGCTCCCATCTCTAGTTGACTCTCGATGAAGCACATTTTCGAAAGGTAAATCTCGTGAAAGTGGGAGTAAAGTGAGAGTGAGGTATGTGCATACCGCCCTATGTCTCCTTCCAATGTTTTATGGGACCAATCTTTATTTGTTTTTGTCAAATATATGATAGTTTACCTTATCAATTTATTGTATTCAGGTTAGGTACTTGCTACTGATTACCTGAGGAAGTAACATAATTTTTGCTTCCTCTATATTAGCCAATGTAATTACTAGTATTCCATTCAATTCATGTGACAACGTATCTGCATTGATATGATGCAAACACTCTGCCAGGTAGATGAAGGACAATATAACTTTAGAATATGACATTCGTGCCCCTTATGATATGACACGTCTGCCCCGCTCCTGTTGTCAGCACACTTAACCCTTATGCTGCCGGTGGCTAATTTGGCCAATACAAAATGATGCAAAAACCTGCAAATGACTGAAACCCTCGCACACGAGTACTCATCTAAGAGTATCTAGTGAGAGCTTTCCAATGAATACCAATATGACAGGGTTTAGATGTTTTTCAAACATCTTTGCATCATTGTGCTTTTGATGAAAGTAGCCTTAGGTTTGAAAGGGTTAATTAAAGAATGAAAATGGGTGGATAAGCAAATGAACATTTCCCTTTAGCTTTGCGGTCCGCTCCGGCCCGTGGACCAGGCCACCAGCTCTCAGTCCTACGGCAAGAACTCATATAATCACACTGATGGAAGGTCAAATAAAGCTACAATATTTCCATGGTCATATCAATGGTTTTCCGCAGAGACATGCAACTTAGTTTTTGTATGGTCTGATAAGCTGATTGGTCTAGGGCGTTGCTACTGGCTGTAGTGACGTAACATTAGGGTTGGGTTTCCCCGGATTCTCCGGGTTACACATCTACTTGTCCCGACTCCACCAAAGATGGTATAAAAAGTGACGAGAAACACATTTCGTAGTTTATTTCCGAGAAATTTGCCACGGATTCGCGATTAAGAGGTGGGTTTCCAATATAATTGGTTCTTCGATTTCCTCAACAACTAGCATATTATAACTTAGCCTGGAAGTGGCAGATAAGGTGACCATACACGAAACATGTTGGTTCATAGACTAGCTACTAGTCTGCCATTTCATAAAATAATGTGTTTCTCAGTTCTGTTCTCTGCCTAATATCTGTGGCTGATCATTAATAGCGCCAAGGCAAGGGTGGTCACCCTGATCAACCAGAACGGGTAACAACCAGAAAGATCGCATCGTCGTCACCTGGTGAGTAATTTCGGAACTAAATAAGGGTAGACTCAGTTACGAGTTCGTATAATTTCCATGTCAAATATATAGAATGGTATCAACTAGAAAGATTTCATCGTCGTCAACTGGTGAGCAATTTCAGAACTAAATAAGGGTACTCTCAGTTCCAAGTTCGTATAATTTTCATATCAAATATCTAAAGAAGTAAACAATGCTGGCCTAGGGCTAGGCTGATTGTTTGAGGGAGAACCGTTGCGGTGATTTGTGTTTGAGGTCACACAGCGTTAACGTGAGAACCTCGCCAGAGAGAAAATGGAGAGAGTGGAGCAGTGTCGATAAAAATTGTTATGTTCGCGATTTGTGTGGGTTTTGCGTGCCAGGCGATATTTTATCATAGTTGATAAATAAACTACTGCGGCTTGCATGTATATTTATGTAATCACCGAAGTCGATCGTTAAACATTCACTACTACTGACGAACAATGAATGTGTCGGAGATATACGATGATTTGGACGCGACATGAGCTCCCATCAACCATATTGAATTTTCACAACCACGCTGCGCTGCAATGGTCGCGTCACGAAATAATGACGAGGGGAGTACGTGTGGTTCTCAAAGAAGTAGATATTTGATAGCTGGAGTAGGGGGGTGGCTTCCTCGTTTCTATCAGGATTCGTCCGGTTTATTACTCCTCATTAAAACATTAATACGTTGCTGCCTCGCATCTAAAATAAAATGGGTAGGCGCGGGGAGGGGCTGGGAGGTTTTGACATTTTTCGCCATATTGTACAGGACAATGATTTGTCACAACATTTCATATACGGCAGTACATGTATGTAAGACAAAATGACTGCTTCGGTACCACCACCTTAGATTTGTAGATAGGCCACATATTCCATCCTGCCATCAGCGAGAGAGAGAGAGGGAGAAAGAGAGAGATTATTGGATTCATGTTCATGATAAATCACGGATCACAAGGCGCTGGTTTTCACTGGGTACATAGGTTTCCTCCACGGGCAACTACTACTACTGCCACTACTACTACTACTACTACTACTACTACTACTACTACTACTACTACTACTACTACTACTACTACTACTACTACTACTACTTGATATTTGATACAGCGCCCTTTACCGCCTAAAATGTTCAAAAGCGCTTTTATATATAAAGTATAGTCAGTGGACTGAACTACTGGCTATATTTATGCACAGGTGGTGGTAAAACGAAAATTCCGGATACCAAATTCATTGGTGCAGGACCACCCTTTAGTCAAAAGCAACCACCCTTGCCGAATTCTACCACCTTTGACTCTCAAACGTCAGCCCCACGTCATTATACAGTGTGCCGTAATGTAAAGGCATTGAACTGTCTGATTTAGCATCACACACATTATTCTCACCCTTGTGTATAGAAATAAAGGTTCCTTTAGTGCAGTACAACAATGTAATGCAAATTACTCGCAGCGGAGGGTTAAAGAACAATTGTCAGTCTGTGTGTGTTTCGCCAACCGTATTTGCTTTTTGCGGACAATAGTAAAACGACAAGCATGCGATTTGAATCGAATCCTCTTACCCAAATGACTGTTAACAATGTGTGGATGTCTAGCATCCTGAGCACAAAGAGACTTGATTTGTTTGTAGTGGAGACAAACGGTTAAGTAATAGTTAGAACCAACAGTGCACCCATCAGCTTTAACTTGTGTATGTGGTTCAACTGAGTGGAAAGATTACTTATGAGATCAGTTAAACGAAATCTAGTACGTTTGTCCGAAACAGGCCATAGTTTAAAGGTGATCAGTGCTATTTAGACGTATTTAAACATCCTATCCCAAAAATACCTCAGAGCAGTATACTCATATAACATGAAGTATCTCCATATTCTTGAGTGTTATCAGGTAGAGAATATAGTTGTCAACCATATCCTATTTCATTTCAATATCTACAATTTTTCACTCAAATGTCATTTTCTCATTATTTACATAGGTGATGGTCACTGGAGGTTGAGAGTAACCTTAGGGATATCACTGACTAGTGCAATTAAAAGGAGACTTTCAGACCACCCATAGCGCCATCTATCACCAGCTACAGGAACTAACACTTGGGCACTAAGCAGATGATAGAGACAATCACAGTGAAAAGTGACGTGTGGGTCCCGCACACGTATCATTAACACATTGACAAAATGGGGGAAATGTAGCCACATGTTGGCCAAAAATATTGTTATAGCGGCATGTACATGTATTTCATTTGTACATAAAAAATTTGTATGAAAAATAGAACGGAATATAACATATCTAACAGATGAAAAACAAAATGATATAGGAAGATAGATATGATTATTATAGAAAAGAAATATTGACAATTGAAACCTGTGATGAATAGATAAAAAGTAAT
>CAWWDR010000212.1:40000-53113 GCA_963942565.1 Maea johnstoni
CATTTACATATTAATTACAAGATAGACCTTTCAGCGATCAGTACAGTAGCTTTCTTACTTGAGATATATATATGTTGAAGTGCGATCTCTGTAAAAAGATATCGAAGTTTGGATGCCAACTTATGGCATATACGATGAAAATGCCAATAATCAGTTCCAGCTATTTACTAAATGTGATGCCAAGGAGTTATATATGTACTTTGATGTTAGAATAAAACATGGCACTATCTCCGTCGATAGTCTACCTTGTGAAACATGTAACTACGAATGATATTTTGAGTCATGGTTCAATGATATACTACTAATCGATTTTTTTCGCTACATATAATTAGAAACCACATACAATTAGAAGGAGTGAACGGGATAAGAGAACCGTTTATCTATTTGCCGAACATAATAGTTGAACGTTGCGAAAAATTCATCTAATATATTGTTTGACGGTATTACTGGTGTTAGTACTATTTCTAAGACCATAAATGTTTGCAATCAAAGCCAATTTATTTTAAAACGGGATACCCACTTTTCGTTTTTCTTCATTTGCTTATCCGCAGTTCGTCATAAATAGCATACTGTAGTAATCAGTCAAGTAAGTCTCAATCGTGAGCAAATTTCAACATCACGTCTAAAATGCGAGGATCGGTGGTATAAATTCTTGAAAATCTAGTACACCATTTTATCATTATTTGACAACACTGCATGATTGTTTTGTATCTATAATACTCCTGAATACCCTTTTGCCTGCAATATTTCATCAAAATTGTCAGGCTGTTTTGGCCGCTGTAAGCATTAATGGGTTAAACTCAGAATCGAGTGTAACTAGTTCTAGTTATTATGAAACATTTTCTCAAATAAATTACAAATCACGATGACATCATCGGAATCCCAGTTGGGGAACAGGTAGAGTAGGGATCGGTTGACCATGTACATGTAGATGACCTAAAGCTTAATATTGTGTTAGGAGCGGAGGGCTCAAATTTTCTTTGACATGCCTAAATTTATATATATATATACATATACATATATATATATATATATATATATATATATATATATATATATATATATATATATATATATATATATATATATATATATATCGACAAACAACACAAGTCACTGAGAACGAGCGCTTTTTACAACCACAAATGACAATTTTCCCACATACATCCCTTGGGAGTGAACCCAAAGCGGTCAGTGTGCATATATGTATTTCAAATTACTGTATGTTTTTTTTTAAAAATATAGTATTCTTTGAATCATTTCCTTGATCTTTTTTTGTCGAGTAAAGCAAAAGAGATCACGGTATAGATAGACGTAGGGTGAGACACCCCCCTGCCCTCCTCTCCACACACAACGGAGCTATTGCAATCAGACCCACTGTCTTATGTACATATTAAGACCTTTATGGCAAATGTGCTGTCAAGAATTAGAAAGATGGTTTGTGCAGTTGGTTTTGTCTCCTCGAAGATTAATTTGATACCTCTCGTTTTGATCTAAATTGTTCTAAGCGTGCTCTTTTTTGATACGCCTCTGAGCTTTTCATTCCAATTCGGCTGTTTCTGGGCATCAACAAATCCTAAACAGATGCATCAACAGCAAAAATCGTTACAGATTTCAATGACTATGTCTTTGTCGTATGAATATGAGAAAGCTAGAATTCAGGCAGTCCTCGGCTGATGCATACTTCCAGGTAGACCCTCTTTGTGTCGTCTAACCAGGCCAACTCCTCTTTATACTGATATCGGGACCAATTCAGCCTGGATAGACTACACACATGGAGAGTCGCTTATCGGGTTAATTTTCTGACTCTGTTTTCACCTACCCTGCTTTTATTTGACAATTCTGCCATATATATATATATATATATATATATATATATATATATATATATATATATATATATATTTATATATATATATATATATATATATATATATATATATATATATATCAGGGAATTAGTAGTAATTACCCTATTAATAAGATATACTTACCTGTTCATATCATGAAGCTTGCTTCGCCAATCGCTCCCTGACAATCGCCAAAAGTTTTAATTCCCCGTGATGTCCGTAGATGGCGCCTCCGCATGGCCTCCAATCACGTGACGTCGCCATCTTGTTTAACCCTCTAAATGTCAGCGCTCGATCGGGAACACGGAACGATAGGGGTCGGATGGGTGGGGATATGAACAGGTAAGTATATCTTATTAATAGGGTAATTACTACTAATTCCCTGATTAATTATGATATACATTACCTGTTCATATCATGAAGCAGTGTACCACCGTCAAACAAAAGCTGTGGTATCGTTTCAAGGTTTAAAGGTGCCTGCCGTGGAAAGGACCGCATTGCCAAATTTACCCTTTTGATTAGGAAGATCTTTGAGGTAAAACTTAGCAAAGGTTACAGGGGTGCTCCAGGCTGCTGCATTCATGATTTCCGGAATGGACACCCCGGCTGCTATAGCCCAGGATGCCGCTACTCCTCTAGTGTCATGGGCTCTAATGTTCATAGCTAGACGCTCTTCCAAGGGAAGGTCGCGATATGTACCAGCTATGGCTTCTTTAACCCACCCAGCAATAGTCAGTTTTGCTGCTTTTGAGTGGGGCTCCTTTGAGGAGATAAAGAGAGCCTTCTCTTGGCCTCTAATGGTCTTAGTTTTATCTAAGTACCATTTGAGGGCCCTGATCGGACAATGTAACTTGTCGTCAGGAGAATGGTCTGATAGGGCTGCTATGAAGACCGGTTCAGGTGTAAAGTGTGCGGATTGGTTTTTGTCAAGTATGAGGGAAGACAAAAACGTAAATCCACCTGATTCTTTACGCAGGTATGCTGGGTCCATGCGACATGCATGGATCCAGCCGCCTCTACGTCCAGACGCCAGTTGTATGAGAAAGGCTGTCTTGACTGAGAGATTTCGCAAAGAGGCTCTAGCCATAGGTTCGAAAGGGGCCTGCGATAGGTGCCCTAGGACTTTGGGTAGATCCCAAACTGGCTTTAACTGTCTGGTTGTGGCTTTGGAATTGAAAATTCCTTTCATGACAGATTGGAGGACTGGATGATTGGATACAGTCACTCCCTCAGAAAAACCAGTATGGATAGCCCCTATGGCTGTCTTATACCCCACGATGGTGTTGTATGAAAGTGAATGACCCGGCTCAGTCATTTTTGCTAAGTCTGACAAGAACTCCGCTATTTGCTGCACAGGGGCAGAATTGGGGTCCAGACTTCTAGTAGTGCACCATCGGGAATAATGGGCGAGACGGGAATCGTAAACCCTATAGGTTGAGGGTCGTTTACCACAGGAGGCGAGTTTAGCAACTGCCTCAGAAAACCCTTGTGCCCGGTAGGACTGGCGGAGATTTTCCACGCAACCAATCGGAGCTTGCTGGGTTCTGGGTACAATTCCCCCGTCTCGGAGTTCTTCAGGAGGTTCCACTTGTCTGGCAACCTCCTGGGGAAGTCCACTAACATCTGGGTTAGTGGGTGGAACCAAATTTGGCTCGGCCAAAATGGGGCCACTAGGATCACCTCCGCTGTTGGGTGGAGTCTGATCTTCCTGAGCACTCTGGGGAGCAGTGCTATGGGGGGGTATGCATACCCGTACAGAGCGTCCCAATTCTGAGTCAGGGCATTGACCCCGCTCAACTCTGGTTCCCTGTATAGGGAGTAGAACATCGGTAGTTTCCTGTTCTTCTGTGTTGCGAACAGGTCTACCATGGGAGTCCCCCAGATTGAGAACAGGGCTCTGAGCGTCGGAGGGTGTAGGGACCACTCCGTCGGGCAGTACCTCCCCCTGGACAGTGCGTCCGCTAGGACGTTGCGTGTCCCTTGAAGATGGACTGCTACTGGTACAATGGCCAGTTGGTCGCACCATTCCCACATGTCCAGGGCCAGGTGGCATAGGGTCAGGGAGTGTGTCCCGCCCTGCCTGTTGATGTAAGAGACCGTGTTGGAATTGTCTGATAGGACTTCCACTACTTGGTTTCGAACCTGGTCCTGAAAATGTTTCAGAGTTAGCCACACTGCCTGGAGTTCCAGCCAGTTGATGTGCTTGCTCTTCCACTGGTCGGGCCAGACGCCAGAAGCCGTCTGGTCGCCCAGGTGACCGCCCCATCCGTAGGATGAAGCATCGGTCACTATTGTCAGTGCCGGGTCTGGAGTTGAGAAAGGAACTCCTAAAGTCAAGTTGGTGGGGTCTAGCCACCACTCGAGCTGGATCCGGGCACTCTGGGTCAGGCGTATCCGGGTTGTGTCCGGCATGTCCTGGGACCATTGGTTCTGGACAAAGAACTGGAGCGGGCGGATGTGTTGTCTGGCTTTTGGGACCAGATACATCATGCTCGCCAGATGTCCGAACAGGGATCTCCACAGACGGGCTGTGGACGATCCTTCTTTCATGACCCGTCCTATCAGACGACGGAGCCGGTCTATGCGGTCTCCGGACGGACGGGCCAGGGCCCTGACTAGGTCCAGGCTGGAGCCTAGGAAGGACGGGAACTGGGTCGGGACCCAGTCCGATTTCTCCTCGTTTATGAGGAACCCGATTTCCTGGACGCAAGTGCGGACCAGGTATCGGTATTGTAGGGTTAGGTCGTATGACCCGCCTACGACGAGCCAATCGTCCAGATATTGGAACAGATTGACCCCGCATGTCTTGAGGTAAGCGCCTACGGCCCGTACCAGACGTGTGAACGTTCTTGGGGCCGTAGAAAGGCCGAACGGCAAGACTTGGAACTCGTAGACGGTACCGTCGTACGCGAACCTCAGATATTTCCTGTCGCGAGGATCTATCGCGACATGGAAGTAGGCGTCCTCTAAGTCTAGAGAGACGGCCCACATGTCCTGTCCCGAGCCCAGCGTATTTGCTGACTGGGATAGGCGGATATCCTCTCCTAGTGAAACTAGGACGGACTGAAGGGTATCCATTTTGAACGACGGGGGTTTTACCGCGACGTTTAATTCCTTCAGGTTTAAAATGGGTCTCCAACCTCCTGATCTCTTCTCCACTAAAAAGAGGGAAGAGTAGAAGCCGGGCCCGTCCAGCAGAGGGTCGACGATCTTCACAGCTCGTTTTTCGAGCATTTTCCGGAGGCCCGTCTCCATGGCGAGACGGTGGCTCTCCTTTGCCGGGATCCTGGTCCACATCGGAGACCGGGTCAGACGGCACGGGCCCGTGAATTCGATGCGGTAACCCGTTTTGATCGTCTGGAGCACCCACACGTCGGACGTGAGGCGCTCCCACTCCGGCCCGAAGGCCTGGAGCCGTCCCCCTACTGGTTTGGGTATCTCATTTCTGAGATGCCCCTCCCCGCCCCCCGCCGCGCCCCCGCGACGAGGAACCACCAGCACCTCCCCCCCCCCTTCCTCCCCTCCTGCTATAGGAGGACTCCTTTTTAGGCGGGTGGCCTTGAGGAGGAGGATCACGGCGGCCTGCGCCATGATCAGAGGTTGTGGGAGTCTTGGCCTGGCCCGAAGACGAACGCTTCCGTCCCTGCGACTTCTTCGGGATGCGGTATCCCGATGAAGAAGCCACCTGTGCAGGCAGCAGTCCCTGGCTCAAGCGCTGGGCTTGGAAAGCGACCTCCTGGGTGTCGGTGGTGGCTTTCACTGTCTCGGAGAACTTGCCCGCGAAGACAAGGTCCGAGTTCAGCGGCAGCGCCAGGAGATCTTTCCGGTTGTACACCGGGAAGCCAGGCCGTCCGGAGGCGGGGACGACGGACTGGAGCAATCGCGTACGATTGTCCAGCCGGACCTCTGCCTGCATGTGCAGGGCGATCCGGTTGATAGATGCTGTGAGGAATGCTGAGCACTCCATAGCATCCCGGACCGCTTCGGGGGGGGAAATCCCCAGACGGAGGAGGAAGATTTCCAAGCGGGTCATCGCGGAGAGCCCGATGGATCGCTTCCTGCTCCAGGAACGCATGGTGCAGGAAGGCCTGCACCTGCACCTGGAAGGCAGAGAGACGAGCAAGACTGGTCGTCCTCTCCTCCACCCGTTTACACAGCCTATCGGCTGCCGCCAGATGGGGTTGTGCATTGCCGAAGGGTTTTTGGGGATTAAAGTCGGGATTAATCCACGACTTTATGTACGCGATTGCGTCCGGGTCGATTTTCTGGGGAGTGAGACACTCCCTTTCATCTCGAGCCGCCATGGGGAACTTCTTCGCGAACGTAGAAGCCCCCAGGGCCGTCGTTGAGCCCCCAAGGATTTCCTTGGCGTCTCTACTGGCAATAGAGACGGTTATAGGGTCCATGGGGACTACAACGTACGGCTTGGCCACGAACTCTGGAACGTCCGCGAACGGGGAACGGGTTTGAGCCGGCCTGTTCGTAGACTCCGGGACTTTGTCCGTCTCTTCGGTCTTTAAACCGAGAGCTTGGACGATCTGTCTCCGGGTTTCCTGAATTCGCGCCGGGACGCGAAACTTGAACTTTTCCCCTGCCCAAGTGGCCCGCCACGCGTTAACGTCGCCCGGAAGGTCGTCCGGGTCGCCCAACGACACTGTGTCCAGTGCTGGCTGCACTGGTACAGGTCTAGGGGGTGGGGTAGGAGCGGGGATCGGTTCTTCTACCTGCATCTCGATGTCCCTGTCCAAGAGACCATCGTCCTGGGCATGCACCTCAAGCCCCGAATGCTCGGAGAGCACCTCCTCATCGTCGTTTGCCTGTGGTTGGGCAGACCGACTGGGTGACCTCGGTAAGGTCCCATGATGAGGAGGGGTGAGCATCCGGGTGATGCTTGGGGGTGCCACCAGCGGGGCTGCACGCAAAAGCATGACAGCCCGCTCTTCCTCCGGGGTGAGCCCCTTCGGAAGCTGGGCTACTGCGGCTGGCGCGGGTGCCGTCGCCGCAGCTGGTCCTTGGCCGGGATAGGGAAAAGGAGGCAGGGCAGTCTTTGCAGTCGAAAACCTGCTAAAGGTTTGCTGCAGTAACTGCTCCAGCAACGCACCATCAGCGGGGAGACCCGACCCTGATGGGCGTGCTGGCGTCGCAGAGACGGAGGCCGTAGGCCGACGTTCGCCACTTCTTGACCTCCGCGAACGGTGTCTAGAGTGGTGACGGTGCCGGGAGTGGTGACGGTACCTAGGTGACGGAGACCTATGTCTACGTCCTCTGTCTGGCGACGTCCCGGGGGACGAGCCGGGAGAAGAGGACTCAGAAGAAGACGGGGAAGAATACTTCCTCTTTTTCTTCTTATGCGTACGGGACGGACGGGATGTCCGGCGTACGTCCTTCTTCTTCCCGTGCAGGGCCTCAGCCCCGGACGGGTCCGGGCTGTCCAGCACAATAGGAGACGGGACCGGGGGTACCGGCTCCCGGGCCTTTGCCGGGGACTGGGAAGGGGTTTTCCCGGACATAGCCCGGTAATCCCGCTTCTTTTGAAGCTGGAGATCTTTGGCCTTGAAGGCCTTCCAGATCTCCGCCGACCAGTCACTGCACACCGCACAGACGGCGCCTGAGGGTGTGCAGACGAGATGCGTCCCGCATAGACGATGGTGCGTCCAAGGCTCGTCGGCCTTGAACGTCATCGCCCACCGGGAGCAACTCGGTCCAGTGCACCGGGTCCCCGAAGAGGCCCGTGCTGCTGGCTTCGTAGCCCCGTCTGACTCGCCGTCCGAAGAGCGGTCTCGAGCCGGAGAGGGGTTACGGGATTGAGACGAACCTTCCTGAGAAGAATCCGCCATCTTGGATTACACAAGTGTAAACAAGAAACACAAAAACGATAATAAATCGGAAATAAGACAAATCGAAGGGGTACAAAGTATACCCCTAGACGGCTTAAGATACTCAAATCCTAATAATTGCGGCGTAAATGCTAGATGCGGCACGAAAACGGAGAAATTGCAGGAAAACCGGGACCACGATCACATGCGTGCTATCGGGAGCGCTGACAATCGCAAGAGGGTTAAACAAGATGGCGACGTCACGTGATTGGAGGCCATGCGGAGGCGCCATCTACGGACATCACGGGGAATTAAAACTTTTGGCGATTGTCAGGGAGCGATTGGCGAAGCAAGCTTCATGATATGAACAGGTAATGTATATCATAATTAATATACTGTAGAACACGAAATTTCCGCGTGTGTTTATATATAGCGTACTTAGCGTGTGGTTCCGCTTCGCTATATATAAAAACGCTGTACTTTTTTATTACTGTACTGGCGCTGTCAGCGGCGGCTATCGTCGCTAACATAAAGATACGTTATGATGCAAAACTCCCCAATTCGCTTTACTTGGGACACGCGTGAATTTCGTGTTCTACAGTATATATATATATATATATATATATATATATATATATATATATATATATATATATATATATATATATATATACATACATACATACATACATACATACATACATACATACATACATATATATATATATATATATATATATATATATATATATATATATATATATATATATATTGCCTACCAATGTACCCTTCAAGGAGGGTTTAGATATCTACTTATGGCTCGGCGGCAGAGCACAAAATAAAGTGGGGGGATTACATCTATTTTCCCGTCAGGTCTATTCCACTTTGATCGGCGGATCCGGTAACCAATAAATCAAGTAACTGTTGCCTAAGTGTTTTTAAACGCAGCTCCTGTCTACATCTATGGACCAGGAACCATCAAATATCAAAACTGTGGTAAAAAGATCAATATTATGGGAACTGTGTTGCATTCTCTTTTAAAATGTTTGCCCCATTTAAATCCTATGACCATTTCTTCTAGGTTGAAATGAGAAACAAAGTCTATTTTCAACTTCTAGATTGTAAAACTTTGAAATCAAGTCAAATTTGAGAATATGTAATACCCTTTCCTTCCGAAATACTCTTAGCTATAAATTGGCCAAATTTGGAGCAAAGCCATCAACACTTGACATCCAAAATGTGTGTTTGAAGCCATCTTTTAGTGAAACTAAATCTAGGAGCCAACAATGTATGCGGTTTGGAAGCACCACTGTTAAAACATCTCTATGCTATTTTGTAAATTTAGTGAGAGGAGTAACTCAGCTTAAAGCATCTCACAAATCTATGAAAATTGCTCATAAATCAAAGATGCCTCACATTTTATGTGATAAAAACAAGAAATAATTGCCCCCCAAGTAAAGACTCTGCTGCTGAGTTGGGAGTGAGAACCAGGGATGTCTGTAGAAAGGACATCGCCAGGATTTAGAAACAGGGCAATTCCAGAGGTTTTGGATGTCCTGTTTTTTCAAGTGAGACCCTAATATATGCAGAATACCATAAACTTGTATGCTTATGAAAAAATGTCATAATATCCCTCTGCAAAGTCATGGGAATTATAGAAGTAAAACTATTCAGTCTTTTGCTAGACATTGACAGTTTTAGAAAAAGTTGCACACGCTAGCAATATGGGTATCCTGATGTGTTGTTTAGAGGATTTGAATGTCCAATAATGGCTTGAGAGGGAGGGGATAGTGCCAGAACAATATTCCCACCCCTTAGCAAACCATTGGGAAATACATTTTTAAAACTAGTGCCCATCCTCTGGTGTACATTTTTGAGCCATCTTTAATGATTTCAATTTCTATTTATTTCAATTAATCTGTCCCTCCCCATCCATCACTCCCTGTTCCTAGCCAATATTTAACAGTGAGCAAGTCAATACTGTATCTAGCTATATATAAAGTGTGTCCCTTCCCCATCCCCACACCCCCAGTTCCTAGAGCAAGTTGGTACTACATCTCTCTGAATACTAATACCAGTCATGTGTTTGTCCCTCCCACCTATGCCTTGTTGTGAGGAAAGCCATCGTGTAACCGGGAAATATGACACAAGTGATCATGTCTGTGGCGGTGCTTTGAGTGGCAGGAAAACCATTAGCAGGAGGAGGTCCCACCTTGTCCTGTCAGCTTCCCCGCAGGATGCTCATCCTTCTCAAGGATCTACTGCAATCACATCAACAAGATAGATCACCTGGCCACCATGATAACTTTTTCAAAGATTCTTTTCGCCAGCCCTCATAGCAAAAGTTGACAACTTATCCTTGCTTCTCATAGCTTTATCTGTTGAATACTGTAATGAACCCATCTCCAAACACTAATAGAGAGAAGCATTAAAGAAATTAACCTAGGATGGATGCCTTATGTGGTTTTCTTGAAGATGAAAACTGCTTCTAAATTCATAAGGAACTTAATCAACAATCTTTCAGATGCTAGATCAGATTTTTAAGGAAGAATGACAAATTGCTATATTTTACATAACATGTTATGTTCATACATTCTAATAATAAAGTATTACAAAACAAAGAAAATCATGAGATTATTTATCAAACTATTTATTGTCCATAGGAATGAATACAGTAAAATAGGTAAACAATATCGTTGTCATGCAGCTGTTACACTAAGAGAAATAATTCAAGGATGATATTATGTAAGAGGCTAAATACATCGCTAGAATGATATATTTACTCATTGAGTTGTTATTAACTAGATCTAGTATTTATTAAATATTTGAGATCTTAGGCAATGTTAATGAGTACACTGCTGCTGCTAACTAGATGGAGCAAAACAACAGCCAGGAATAGTCATGAACTTGGAGAACTGAGAGAAATGTCTAGTAAACAAGATTTACAAGAAGAGCAAACAAATATATGTTCTTACAAATATATTTTTATCCAGCAAGGTTTTCCAGAGAAATAAACAACATATTTTTCTTGCAAATATATTTTTTATCGGGCAAGGTTTTCCTGAAAAAACAAACATTTTTAATGCAAATATGTTTTTAAAGATTTTCCATATATTCACTTACAGCTACAACCATCCCCAGGGTGGTCTGAGTAGTGGGTAGATAGTATCAGAGCCTTCATCTCATAACCAGAGACATCTTCATGTCTATGCCATGACTCCATGTACACTACTATCAGTCATAAAACCTATTTGGAATTAACATCATTACGCTGAGAGGGATCACTTAAATGAATAGGCTCAGTGAGTATGTAACCTATAGAAGGTGATCATTTCTTTCAATCACTCCGGTAACTTTGGGAGGAAGTAAATAATATCATGATACATTTGTCACTGATATATTCAATCGCCCAAGTAACTTCTGGAGATAGTAAATAATATCATGATACATTCGTCACTGATACATTCAATCGCCCAAGTAACTTCTGGAGATAGTAAATAATATCATGATACATTTGTCACTTTTCTTAGTAAGTACATGTAACATGAAACATAATATATATCTTTGAGTGAATATTTATCTGTTTTTCACTGGTTTTCATACCCATTTCTAAATACCAAATCAATAAACGTGTCAGGTAAGTAAAGGGATGAAATGAAAAAAATATTTAGAAAGAATGAAAAACGTCATTATTCAGTACAGATGATCTTAAAACTGGCAGTCAAAACCAAACAACCGCGTGTTCATTCTTGGTTACCTTGAATAAACAACAACATATTCCAAATTGCCTGCTTCAAAACAATTTTGATTTTAAATGAATGACTTCATACACAAATTCCACACTTATTGTTGTTTGCTGTTTTTCAACAATGAAGAAACTGGCATCTGTACTCAGATGAAGAACTGAGTTGAATTGTATGGTGGTTCCAGCACTTTGGTCTGCTAAGGGTTGGTTCATTCATATATCAATGGAGAATGCAATACATTCTCTCTGAGCTCAGGGATAGTGTAAAGTGTCGACATGACATTTGGAGTTTACAATTACAGCAATTCTTTTTCTACCATTTTATGGTCAGAATGTGACTATGCCAGTCATTGGTGGTAGAGGGAAAATGAGTAAACCATCTAAAAGTTCCATCAGATATCTGCTACAAAAAGATCTTAAAGTGTAACTCCACCTTCAAAATTAAAAAAAGATATGTTGTAGAGCTCAATCTCACCTTTCATAGGACACCTTGATTACAATTGTACTCAGAACATAAACTGAGATAATACCCTTTAAAGGTAGCTTTATGGGGGCTGCCATGTTTGTTTAGAGGGACCCTAATTAGTGATGCTAATTAGATGCGTGTGATGCAGTGCTGTGACATCCTCAGAGGCTCAGTCAGTGAGATATGACAGCTAAGAGGAGGAGCTTAGAAGCTAGCTCCAGGTGACAGCTCCAAACCAGAGCACAAAGATGGTGAATTGTCAAGCTTTTGGATGCAACAATGATTCTAGAAAAGGAGGTTTTCCATATCTGCCTGTAAATCCACTAAGAATGAGGCACACAAATAGATGTTGTCCCCACGAATGTCTCTGCTTAAATGAATAAAATCCTTTACCTGTTGTTAATGAGTAATCAAGTTAATAGCTATTATGAATTAGTATTAAAATACCAATATTACAGTACACTTATTAGGTGGTTTCTTGGCCTTCTGGTTTCAAAATTGTAATTCATTTGCTTGTGGTTTCCTAACAGTAACTAGCCTGACTGCAATTTGTAGTAGCTGTGCCCAGAGGATGTGTATTGCAGTTAACCTCCTGGGTAAAGCTTAGGATACCAGAGTACATTAAATGCCTTTGGGAATAATGTGTATTGCAGTCAATTCCTTAGAGGCTAACGCTGACAATACACTCACAGCTTATAAATTTAAAACTTTCATCACAAGATTACAGTGTCTGAACCTTGTAGGAAATAGTAAATGCCAGTCTATTTTATAAACAGGTAGAATTTCTTGAGCCCTAAAGCTCATCCATAACCCTTTTACTACAGGTCTCTTTCCCTCATTGCTTTTGCCAAACAGAACCTGATATACCTCTAGAATAGACAGGTACACACTGAGACACAGTGCCTCTGTTTGTTGTCTGATACACCAGTTTCCTCTTTGCAAATCATATACTTATAAGAGCATGTGCTAGTGTATTCAGTTCTGTAGAGCTCCAGAGCTCCAGCCTGCATGTAGCAGTGTGATGTCACTTCCTGTCTCTGATAAGCTCCAAGATGGTGCCCCCATGAACCAGCTGTGGCAGTGAATTTGCTGCATTTTGCAAGATACAAACTTGAATATCTCAGTCAATTTGCGGAGTACAATTATAATCAAGGTGTCCTGAGAAAGGTGACATTGAGCTCTACAACATATCTTTTTTAATTTTGAAGGTGGAGTTACACTTTAATGAAAGTCAGT
>CAWWDR010000214.1:0-2500 GCA_963942565.1 Maea johnstoni
GTCATGCCTTAATTTTCTTGTTGCATTACAAGAAGAAGCAATAAATGAGGCAGGACCCTCATAAAATGGTGAAAAACCAGCATAAATGTTTCATGATTTTCCATCATGGCATAGATAGCATTTCTATGGATATGTCAATGCATCGTATCGAAATAATAGAAATCGAAAACAATTTATCAATAATCGAATCGAGAAAAAATTCTAAACAATGGCATCCCTAGGGATAGGTACTGATACATGATTACTATATTACCAAATACCAACATCGCTATATTGAATAGGGAAATTATGGTATTGGAAAATTATGTATCGTATCGTATGTAGATTTTTAATTTATGTGGAAATGACTAAATTGCTACCTGGATGTCTCCGCGCAAAAGGATATTCACTATTCAATAGGAAATTTCCTAAGCTGACAGTCCTTAATTTTGACATAATTAAGTCCCTAAGGAGGCAGGCAGTATAGTTGATACCTAGAATGTATCAATAATTCTCGCTACACTGCAAGCTTCGTGGGGACTACCCCCATAGTCTAGGGTTCTATTGTACTGCACTCTGATTGTTTGCTGTGTTTAACCCCTGCAAGGCAGTGTTCCTCAGGCCTAAAAAAAGAATTGTTTGTTTCCTGTAACGGTCCGAAAAAAATAGGGTAGGAAGGTCGGTAAAAAAAAAAATTTTGGCATTATTTTTTTTGGTCAAAAATGTGTGTTTTATGCATGTTTTACGTTGATTGGGAGTTGGGAGGGCTATAAAAACTTTAGGGTAGGGATTTTTTTAAATAAAAAACTTGTTAGGGTAGGGGTTACAGGAAACAAACAACTCTTTTTTAGGCTTCATAGCCTACTCTGCCTGCTCTTATATCCAATAGCCTAGCAGTCTAATATTCGTTCCGGGGTCTGCCCCCATAGCCTGGCAGTCTAATGTTTCGCAAATAGACTACTCACTGTCTCACCACTTCCAGGGTCTGACGAAATAGCCTGGTGGTCTAATGTTTTTGCAAATCAACTACTCCTTTTGTCTTAGCTTTTCCAGGGTCTGCCCCCATAGCCAAATGGTTCAACATTTTGCAAATAGACTCCTAACTGTGTCCCACAACTTCCAGGCCTGCCCCCATAGCGCAATAGTCTAACATTTTGCAAATTGGTCGCTCACTCTGTCTCATAACTACTAGGGCCTGCCCCTGTAACGTAACGCTTTGCAAATTGAGTGTTTTACAAGTAACAGGGCCTGACCCCATAGCCGAAGTATCTAACGTTTTGCAAATAGACTGCTCACTGTGACTCATAACTACCAGGGCCTGCCCCTGTAACGTAACGCTTTGCAAATTGAGTGTTTTACAAGTAACAGGGCCTGCCCCCATAGCCGAAGTATCTAATGTTTTGCAAATAGGACCTGCTCACTGTGACTCATAACTACCAGGGCCTGCCCCTGTAACGTAACGTTTTGCAAATTGAGTGTTTTACAAGTTACAACAGGGCCTGCCCCCATAGCGCAATAGTCTAACATTTTGCAAATTGGTCGCTCACTGTGTCTCATAACTACCAGGGCCTGCCCCTGTAACCTTACGTTTTGCAAATTGAGTGTTTACAAGTAACAGGGCTGCCCCATAGCCCAATGGTCTAACATTTTGCAAATCAGTTGCTCACTGAGTCTCATACTACCAGGGCCTACCCCTGTAACGTAACGTTTTGCAAATTGAGTGTTTTACAAGTAACAGGGCCTGCCCCATAGCCCAATGGTCTAACATTTTGCAAATCAGTTGCTCACTGAGTCTCATAACTACCAGGGCCTACCCCTGTAACGTAACGTTTTGCAAATTGAGTGTTTGACAAGTAACAGTGCCTGCCCCCATAGCCCATGGTCTAACATTTTGCAAATCAGTTGCTCACTGAGTCTCATAACTACCAGGCCTACCCCTGTAACGTAACGTTTTGCAAATTGAGTGTTTAACAAGTAACAGGGCCTGCCCCATAGCCAATGGTCTAACATTTTGCAAATACAGTTGCTCACTGAGTCTCATAACTACCAGGGCCTTGCTGCCCCTGTAACGTAACGTTTTGCAAATTGAGTGTTTTACAAGTAACAGGGCCTGCCCCCATAGCCGAAGTATCTAATGTTTTGCAAATAGACTGCTCACTGTGACTCATAACTACCAGGGCCTGCCCCTGTAACATAACGTTTTGCAAATTGAGTGTTTTACAAGTTACAACAGGCCTGCCCCATAGCGCAATAGTCTAACATTTTGCAAATTGGTCGCTCACTGTTGTCTCATCACTACCAGGGCCTGCCCCTGTAACATAACGTTTTGCAAATTGAGTGTTTTACAAGTTACAACAGGGCCTGCCCCATAGCGCAATAGTCTAACTTTTGCAAATTGGTCGCTCACTGAGTCTCATAACTACCAGGGCCTGCCCCTGTAACCTAACGTTTTGCAAATTGAGTGTTTTACAAGTAACAGGGCCCTGACCCCATAGCCCAATGGTCTAACATGTTGCAAATT
>CAWWDR010000214.1:7500-15708 GCA_963942565.1 Maea johnstoni
CTTAAGCATATAATTTTGGTAATATCATAATTTTATATGAACAACTCAAAAAGTCAATGATTTTTTTTTTCAAATGCTAAATAAATATGAACTTGAAAACAATTTTTCTGGAAGGTTGCATATCCAGTATAAGGCTTCTTTCATCCAAAGCACAAGGATGCAAATAATTTTGAAAACCATCTAAACCCTGTCATGTTGGTATTCATTGGATAGCTCACACTGATTACTCGTAGATGTCACAGTACCCAGGGTTTCGGTTATTTTTATGTTTTTTGCATCACTGTAGAGAAAATTAGCCAGCCAGTAGTATAATTGTTAAATCTGTTCTATTGCACAAAGTTGGTCTGCAAAGCTTGGCTATGGAAACACTTGCTGAAAAAATATCTATCATTTATGTTGCCATATTATCCAAAGATACCTGTTATTTATGTTTATTTTTTCTGTTCTTTTGCAGGTAAGAGATTGTTGAATATCATGGTGGTATATATACTGTAACAAGGTAGGCTTATTTACCATCCTTAAGTTAACTGTGAAAGTAGATTTTCCAGGATTTTTTTAAGATTATTTCTGTAAAATATTGAGGGTCATACACTGGTGTGACAGCATGAATGATAATAAATGAATGATAACTATTGTACAAAATATACAATGTCCCTACTCAGCCTTTTTATTCCCCTGTTTTAAGCTCCCCATGGGAAAGAGTTATTTATCTTTGATTTGTGTGACAACAACTTAACACCAATTAACACAACATTTGAATAATTGGCATAATTTTGGAAATATTTCCCTTTTATATATTAACTTAAACATTATAAAGTGGAATATTTGATTTTTGCTGAAAATAAGTTCTTTCATATTAAGAGAAAACAAAAAATTGTTACGCCTTTTTAGGTGATATTGGCATGAATGGGTTGATATAACCCTTGTTACCTTAGGTGATGGAGGGGTCTCGCCAAGTTAGTGTATTTAACCCTTATGCTGCTGGTGGCTAATTTGGTCCACATGAAATGATGATAAAAAGCTGAGAAATAACTGAAACCATGGCAAATGGGTACTCATTTGAAAGCACTCAGTGAGAGCTTTCCAATGAATACCAACATGACAGGTTTTAGATTATTTTTCATAATTTTTTGCTTTTTTGTGCATTGGACGAAAGGAACATCAGCAGCATAAGGGTTAACTTCAAGAAAGGAAACCTTGTCAGCTGTCCCCATTATGAAATACCAGGTGAATGAGGTGATGTCTAGATGTGCTATGGGGTATTATCCTATACAACCCTGGCGGGTACAGAATTAGGCAGGGTGCCCAAGGGTATCCCTCCCATAGTCCCATACCCTAGTAGGTACATGGTGCAGGGCTCGACGCTAAGGGTGAACCTATGGCCCCAGGCCAGTAAAAATTCCCAAAAACAGTTTCGGGCCAGTAAAAAATGACCTCAACTGGTCCTACAGGCCCAGTAAACATTTGGAGACATTCTTGTTAAAAAGTTGCCCCCTGCGAATGTCCCCAAATGTTTTTGAAATAAATGAAGATAAAATTTATAAAGATAAATGTTGTGGTGAATTTTATCCAATGTTCTTTCTTGTTATAAATGTTAAAGAAAAATGTAGGACCAGTAAAATTTTTGCAGGATCAGTAGATGCTAGGTGTTACTGGTCCTACAGGGCCAGTATCATTTTGAGTTAGCGTTGAGGCCTGTGGTGGGTTCAGAATTAGGCAGGGTGCCCAAGGGTATCCCTCCCATACCCTAGTAGGTACATTGTGGGTTCAGAATAAGGAAGGGTGCCCTAGGGTATCCCTCCTATACCCTAGTAGGTACATAGTGGGTTCAGAATTAGGCAGGGTGCCCAAGGGTATCCCTCCCATACCCTAGTAGGTACATGGTGGGTTCAGAATTAGGCAGGGTGCCCAAGGGTATCCCTCCCATACCATAGTAGGTACATGGTGGGTTCAGAATTAGGCAGGGTGCCCAAGGGTATCCCTCCCATACCCTAGTAGGTACAGAGTCAGGCGGCACCTGCTAGGCTGATATGAGGTTACCGGTTACCCTCAATCACCATTATTAGAAGGGGTAATTGTAAAGGGTATCTCTACGCTCTATATTCCTGCTCTCGACTCCTGTCTGTGTAGGATTGTGTTAGAAGCCTGTGCTAACTAGTCAGGTATGACTTAACCCATTTACACTTAGAGAGGCCAAAACAGGCCTGACAATTTTGATAATACTTTTCTAACAAAAGCATTTTTTGGAAAATATTTGGAGGAGAAATGTTAATCAGAAGCCAAGCAGCAACTCTACTTCAAATATTTTGTGAACTTTTGCTTTATTCCCAAGTTATTTTCAAAAGTATGCGAGTAGCAGACAATACTTTCTAATGGAACTCTTGAGTGTGAATGGGTTAACTATTTTCATTCTGAAATATACACCTGATCGTACATTTCTGAATATATTAAACTCATCAAAAAACATTAATATGAAAAATATTCCAAGATCTTAAGAAGATTATTGAACATAATAACTTTTACAACTTCAGACTTCTCTTTGAAATAATTTTGAAAATATTTTTTCTCACGAGAGGTATCACCAAAATGGAAGGACCGTTTCTGCTGTTGCATATGTATGAATAGGTTAAACATTTACATTTAAGACATATTTTAGATAATTTGAATTAATGCTAAAGGTAAGGTGTTTTGTAATACAGGTGAACTTGGATATGACAGACTCAATGGGACCAGGGAAATTGGTCCATCATATGCAAAATTCGTCATACACACATGACACATACTTGATATGCATGGGACTGGGACCAGGCATATCGTCCGTCATAGACAAAAATCCGTCGTACAGTGGTCCGTCATATCCAAGTTCACCTGTAGTATAAAAGTGTCCCTATCAAACATTTGACCATTATTGTAGAAGATTTGGTGATTAGAAAGAAAGTATCAATATAACCAGCAGTCATAAAGACTAATTTTTACTATTACTAGCCCACTGGGCTAGTGAATTTTTGAACTTACTAGTCCAGTTCAGGCGAAGCCTGTTGCAAATGGCGGGGATGTAAACAAGACGACGACATATGAGCATTTGTTCTTAGTTTTTCCTTTTTATTTTTTAAAACAAAGGGTTTGGGGTGGGAATTTTTATATTGAGGGGTGGGGAATTGTTCACGCGCCCTATGGGCGAGCATATTTCGACTCTAACTCGTCCAATTTGTAAGAAACTCGCATTGGCTAGTGGGCTAGTGTTAGTTTTTATCACTGAACCAGGTGATTTATATGCTACTGGCATGAATGAGTTAAAGCCCTTTGAAGTTACTTGGCGTGACACAAAGATGTGGAGAAGTTAAAGTTTGGCTGACCTGCCATTTTTCATTTGCTAATCACTGTCAGCATTCCTGACTCAGAAAAGCTTGTTTAACCCTCACAGCGCGGCTCACAGGCGGCGCCCGGTATTGAAGAGGTACTTACGTTTGCTCCTCACGAGCCCTGCCCGGTCTGCATGGCTGCCGATCGCAGGCCGCCGCCATGTTGGGTAAATTCTATTAATCAAGAAGTTATCCAACATGTTTGGCGAAATAACTTGAGAATAGGTGAAATAACTATCTCACCTATTCTCACATGTCTTTCTTTGTCAGATTGACAAAGAAAAACATTAATAAAAGTAATTATTCAACAGTGATACTCACTGAAAACGATATCTTGCGATGTTGACAGCGTTTTTGAACTCGCCGGCGCTACTCAATCGAGTACTTCCGGTTTTGTTTTTCGATCCGAATTCGTTAATCCCTGACATCCTAAATTCAATGAAGTTGATTTTTAGATTAAATGGATGTCAGGGAACAGAAATATCTCGTTTGTTTTTTGAAAAAAATAAGTTAAGTATGAGAAAAGATCGTTTTAGAACAAGTGCGAAGCAAGACACTTCGCACTTGTTAATGAGCGGCCATTTTGAAAATCGGTCTTTTCTGCCGATTTTGCGGTCTCCTCACCGCACTTTACACAATCAAATTAAATACTTCTCATGGTCTGATTGTGATGAACCAAACATTTTCCTAAAGCTGGGAAACAGCTCTATCGAAATATGTTGTTTTGGAAATAAATTGTATAGCCGTTTTTATGAGAGAGACTTGATAGGAAATAGGTACACACAAACTGCAAACGAACTTCTAAATCGAATTAGGCGTAAAAGGAGATGACAACGTGTGTTGACCATCATGTTTGAAGGCTATAACTGATGGTACAACACAAAATAAAAACACCATAAGGAGGATAACAAGGTAGGCAATCGATACATGTTTTTATTTTTATTTCTATTGTAGATTTTAATGCTATGGGAATCTTAACTCTGAGTTGTTGTGCCTGTGAGTTAGCGAAATTGGGAGTCACAAAATGGCGGCCATAAATCAACACTTGCTTTTTGTGTTCAATCGTTGATTTGTGGTGCAAAACATGATCGTTTCTAAATAAAAATTATATGTATCGATTGAGGAGGTTTAAATTATATTAGATATTAATGTTTTACGTTTGGTATTTTATATTTTCATTTGTTTATAGCGCTCTAACATTGAGGAAGTTGATCTTTTAGAATTCTTTTTGATGCGCTGTCAGAATTCGTTTCTAGCCAAGATTTACTTGCATTCCCTTTGCTTTAGAATTGCTAAATGACAAAATAAAACGAAGAAACAAATACTAATTTTTCTATTATGCATCAGTTTTTAATAAGAATTCTGAATATAACATTTTTGAGGAGAAATACTCATGAAAAATGTGTGAAATCTAAGGCTAAAGTGGGGTTAATGCATTTTGAAAACCTGCTTTTTCATTAATGATAAATCAAAACCAGCATGATCTCTAAAAAACCTTAGGTTTACACTGGTCAAACTTGATATAAACTATTAGAAATATCTGTAAAAGAAACAGTTAAAAAGAACAAGAACAGTAGTTTCAGGTAGTATATTTTATTTCAAATATTTTGATTATAATTTATCCTTTTATGGCAGGATAAAGTTACACCCACCGACAGTGCAATAGCAATGCAACGTAATTTGTTGCAAAGAATCTATTCAGTATGAGGGACAAGCCCCCGTCCAGCATAATAGCACAATAAGGGTTAAGGTCACATGCTAATCGTCTGATTAACTCTTCCAATGCTGAGGCTACTTTCTACAAGGATGCACAATTTTTGAAAATCATTGAATACCTGTCATGTTTGTATTCATTGGATAGCTCTCACTGAGTACTCTCATATGAGTACCAATTTGCCAGGGTTTCAGTAATTTTTCAGGTTTTTTGCATCATTTTGTATAGGCCAAATTAGCCACCAGCAGCAGATTGTGTTAACCCATATACATGCACTCAGAGCAAGTTTCAGTCAATATTTGTGAAGTTGTAATGTGTACATGTACCTAAATCTTGAACTTTTCTTTTTTGTATACACATGTGGCAGTTTGACTTATGATCTTTTGTAGCACCCTACCTTGATCTTTTAGAAATGCACCGACAATATTTACTGAATTGTTTCAAGGAAAGAAGCAAGTTTCATCGATACATATTGCAAGCTATGCAAACTGATAGACACTTTTAAAAAGTATGACCAAATCATACAAATCTGTATGACCAAAAATCACCTTGGACAGGCCTAAGGGTAACAAGGGGACAAGGTAGCTCAGTTGGTAAGGTGTCAGACTAGTAATCAGGAGGTCGCTGGTTCAATTCCCGGTCGGGGCACTTTGGTCTGTCCTTGGGCAAGACAGTTTATTCCATATTGCTTCAGTCTACCCAGCTGCAAAATGGGTACCTAGCATTATTAAGGCAGTGCTTAGAGCTTGTGGGCTATATGCTGCCAACTGCTCTGGAATATCCCTCAGGGGATTGAAATGTGTACAGGCTTGCTAGGGGAGGAAGGTCGTGTGGGCGCTTCGGTGGATACAGGACTATAAACCGAATACTTTTTCTACCTTTACCTTTATTTACTGAATTATTTCAAGGAAAAAAGCAAGTTTCATTTATTCATATTGGTATTGATACATATTGCAAGCTATGCAAACTGGTACACATTTTAAAAAAAGTATGACCAAATCATACAAATCTGTATGACCAAAAATAAACTTGGACTGGCCTAAGGGTGTCATTATGCGGTCAACAGCAATGTTTGATTACACAATAGACCATTATCCATTAAGAGGGTTGGTACAGCAGGGTAGGTACAAACAAAGGCCAGCTGGTAGCTGCCAGCCCATTACTCTGCATGTATTCTACAGCAGCCCAGCCCATCTATTTCCATTAAAACCTATATATCTCCAGATATACTCAATAAAATCAATTGGAAATTTAACAGAAAGTATATCATATACTTATAAACATAATCACCTACTTTGAGTAATTTAAGTGGTGAAGAAACACTTTATCTTGCCAGGTTCTGCTAAGCCTTTCCCCTTAGTGCTTATAGGATACCTAGACATAGTTGTCTGACACGGAGATCACTTCAGTAAAGGAAGTTTCTGATTAGTGCTGCTTAGTCATGGATAATCACTGGCCTGATAAGGTATAAAGATCTATAGAAAGTAATGCATTCCCTGGTGTTTCATGTGTTATAGGATAGAGCAAAATCCATCTGCTAAATGCCCTTTCCTTTTGGTGTGACACATATATTTAAGGATCAACCTTTAGAAGACAGGGAAGGTAAAGGTAAAGGTATTCGGTTTATAGTCTTGTATCCACCGAAGTGCTCACACAACCTTCCTCCCCTAGCAGGCACTGTACATACAGAAACCATTTCAATCCCCCAGCATACAGCGCGCACACTCTAAGCACTGCCTTATTTATGCTAGCTGGGTAGACTGAAGCAATATGGAATAAACTGTTTTGCCCAAGAACGACCAAAGTGCCCGGAGTGGCCGGGAATTGAACCAGCGACCCTCTGATTACTAGTCCGACACCTAACCAACCGAGCTACTTTGTCCCCACAAAGGGAAGAGGTGATTATAGTAACAAACTTTAGATAGAAGATGGATTTCCGTCAAATCTTGGTATACTGACCAGCTTATCTGATATACGTTTTCTATCAGTGCTGGCTATGCTAAACACCCTTTTTGAAATAATGGAACTACTAAATTTCTGATAAAAAACAAGTCAGTGCCCCCCCCCCCCCCCTAAATTTTCCAAATGTTGCAACGGAAGGGTATTCTATGATATAATATATATATATATATATATATATATATATATATATATATATATATATATATATATACATATATATATATATATATATACATATATATATATATATATATACATATATATATATATATATATATATACATATATATATACATTTATATATATATATATATATATTATATATATATATATATATATATATATATATATATATATATATATATATATATATATATATATATATTCTTTTCAGGCCTGAATTTCTTAACACCAGTGGGAATCGAGAAACTGATATGATTTAGTTGATATGTTTTGAATTAGCTTGAGATGTTTTGTATGTATTTCATGAAGGACGGTAATAATGTGTCATTAAAGATAACAAAGAATTTGATTTCATTCTGCTTAAACAGGCCGACCTTTCTGTATTTGTGCCCCTATCCTATTTGTGCCCCTAAACCCCTGGGTTTTTATGTGAAGCAAAAAGTTATTTGAATATCTAGCTATCTGCCCTTTTATAAAGGTATTGAAATCCATGCTCATTTCCTTTCAATATGTACATTTTTAACTGGGAAACCTGGAAAATAATAGCTTCGAGTTATTGAAATGATTAGTGAAATAAACCTACTTTTGAACATAGGTATATGTACTTATTAATAGTCTTTACATTCAACTGTTCATGTTGTCTTGGGTATAGGAAATGGTTGGAACATGACACCAATCATGTTTGGTTTATAATGATGCGGACTGTCACTATTGCACTATGACCCCCCCCCCCCCTCCTCCATGCACATCTTTAAACCAGCATCTCAGAAAATTATTCTGTCAGTGTGATTCAAAACTATCCTTAAAGTTAGAGAAATCCTCAAAAACTGCTGCCTCTAGTAGTGTAGAAGCACTGCTGACCATGGGTCTGAGGCTTTGTTTGTACTTACCAGACCACCTGGGGGCTTATGAGGGCAGCTTCTATTGGCAAAGGCACTTACACATCTCACACCAGAGATCGACTCTCCTGCCTCAACTACTTGTGAG
>CAWWDR010000218.1:0-35954 GCA_963942565.1 Maea johnstoni
ATATATATATATATATATATATATATATATATATATATGTGTGTATATATATATATATATACATATGTATATATATATATATATATATATATATATATATATATATATATATATATACATATATATATATATATGTATATATATATATATATATATATATATATATATATATATATATATATATATATATATATATATATATATATATATATATATATGTGTGCGTGTGTATATATATATATATATATATATATATATATATATATATATATATATATATATATATATATATATATATATATATATATATATATATATATAGTTTTACACATAATAAAGTCCTATTATGATGAAACTGTAAATCTCTTAATATTGTTTTCAACCAACACTGAACATTAATTGGCCCCTTTCTCAAAAATGATTAAGTTAAGCCCCCCCCCCCCCCCCTCCACCTCATCTCACCAATTATTCTGAAGCAGTCTCGGTCTCCCTGTTGTTCCCTTAATCAAGTTCTTAGAATGGATGAGGCTATCTTATGATTCTCCATTGACGCTGCAATAAAAACCTTCATCCAATGCGTTGGATCTGTTGCTGGCAGGATTTGGAGATAATGTCTTTAGCGGGGCCATCTGCGGTCTCAGAGCACATGGTATCGGTGCTTATCCTCTACATAAACTCTCATTATTGCCCAATATTGCCAAATATTGTCACAGCTAGACCCTCCGGGGGGTTTGTCTGGGATAGGACTATTTGCAGTCATCGCGTGACATGCCTGAGTTCAAGGCTGGGCTGGCGTTAAGTTATTCATGAAACTGCTCTTTAAATGCTAGCTGATAAACCCTTATTATTTTATTGCCATATGTTGCCAAATATTTCCAAAGGCATGCCCTCTTGTGTTTTTTCTGTGATGTGAATTTTTATAGGTAGCTGGTGACACAGGTTTCAAGGCCGGGCCGGCGTTAAGTTATTCATGAAAACTGCTCTTTAAAAGCTTGGCTATCTAGCTGATGAATTCTCAATAATTTATTGCCATATGTTGCCAAATATTACCAAAGGAATGCCCTTTTGTGATTTGTCTGTGATGTGAATTTTTATAGTTGTCTGGTGACACAGGGTTCAAGGCCGGGCCGGCGTTAAGTTATTCAATGAAAACTGCTCTTTAAAAGCTTGACTATCTAGCTGATAAACCCTCAATTTTTTATTGCCATATGTTGCCAAATATTGCCAAAGGAATGCCCTCTTGTGACTTGCCTGTGATGTGACTTTTTATGGCTGTTTGGTGATGCAAGTTTCATGGTGATTTATAAGGATTGCTCAAAATTTAATGATATAAATCTTCCAAGCTCTGCCCTACAGTGATTTGTGATTTGTCTAGGTTGTGGTTATTATATACAGTCAATGTTTGATGACACCAGTTTTAAGGTGAGAAAGGGGGGTCCTTCAGTATTGTCAAATATTATTATAAGTTCTATGCCATCCAGTGAATTGACAGGGATGAGACCATTGACAGTGATACAGGGTTCATGGATTTGCTTATAATGTTACCCATTAACCCTTCCAATGCTGAGGCTACTTTCATCCAGAGCACAAAAATGCAAAGATTTTGAAAACCATCTAAACCCTGTCATGTTGGTATTCATTGGATAGCTCTCGCTGAGTACTCTCAGATGAGTACCCATTTGTCAGGGTTTCAATAATTTTTCAGGATTTTTGCATCATTTTATTATTTGCCTAAGTAGCCCCCAGCAGCGTAAGGGTTAAACTTTTGATAAAGTCTCTAAAATGAAAACAAAATCCTACTCTTAAGAACTCCTGGGTATTCCCTGCTTCATTTGTGTAGGGTACATACGTTTTAGCTGTGATGGTACAGATGAACATTGATGACTTCACACCTTGACTAATTAGCGAAACCCAGTCTTCGGCTGGGACAATATAAATCAAGCACATGACACCTATACTGGGTGAGGAATAACTAACCATACTCAGTTTGGCATTTTCTTTACAGACAGGTTCTTCACACCTTTTTTCACTCACAAATAGCATGTTGACACTTCTACAAGCCTTGTTAAATTACTTTTGGAGTGTTTTTTTATGTAAGCATAATTAACCTTATCATGTCAAAAATCTTCCTTACCAAGTGTCGTTTTCTTGATCTTTACTTTTGAAAATTATCTTGGAAATTAACCTTAATTCATTAATATTTGAAGGAATCATATATGAGTATATACATATATACATATACATACATACATATATTTTTATATATAAATATATATATATATATATATATATATATATATATATATATATATATATATATATATATATATATATATATATATATATATATATATATATATTTATATATATATATATTTATATATATATATATATTTATATATATATATATATTTATATATATATATATATATATATATATATATATATATATATATATATATATATATATATATATATATATATATATATATATATATATATATATATATATATAGACATGGGCATAGATATAGTTAGAGGAATTACATACAACATTGATGAAATATTTCACAATGGTAAACCCACATATTATACAGAACATGACAATACATTTTTAACGTTATGTATACTTTTTGTTTTGGTCACAACTTAATAATTCCATGGTACCAAATGACCAATTTCTACCTGAACGTGTGTAACCTTAATATTCTTTTATAGGTTCTTGTCCCTTGCTCAAAATCATTTCTCAACCAATTCTTGTTAATGAGTAGTTTCCTTGAAAATCTGTTGTAGTGCAAGAGCCATGACTACTTTGAGAGTACCATCCTAATAAAAAGCATATCTGGAAAATATTTGAAGAAGAAATAATCATTGTAACACTTCCTTCAACTGAAATATATTTCAAATTTACTTGTAATATCCTGGTCGTTTTTAACCCATGAATGCTCAAGAGCTACTCTTGGTATAGTTTAATTGTCTCTATCTTCTTTTGACAGTAACTTGAAATCAAGAATAATTTTAGAAAATATTTCATGCGACTTTTTTTGTAGTGTTCTGATAAACACTTCTCCTCCAAATATTTTCCCTACTATGCTTTCGCCTAAAGGATTTCACTAAAATTGTCAGGCTGCCTTTGGCCACTCTGGTTGGTCAAAGAGTATCATGCAACCAGGCAACACTTTTCAATATTCTCTCCCAGCAGAAATGGGTTAGATCCCACTGTCTGAGTAGAGTGTTGGAAAAAAGATTTTACACCCTCATTTCTTTCCATTTCTGGTCCATATCCAAGATATCTTTGAAACAAGGATGCTATCCCAGAGCATCATCCTATGTTTGCTGATGATTGAGCTTCAGTGGCAGAGACAGGAGAATTCAATTGTCATGGAAACAAGGATGCTATCCCAGAGCATCATCCTATGTTTGCCGATGTTTGAGCTTCAGTGGCGGATACAGGGGAATTAAATCGCCATGGAAACAAGGATGCTATCCTAGAGCATCATCCTTAGTTTGTTGATGTATAACCATCAGAGGAAGATACAGGAGAATTCTATCATCATGGAAACAAGGATGCTTACCCAGAGCATCATCCTATGTTTTCTGATGTTTGAGCTTCAGTGGCGGATACAGGAGAATTCAGGAGAGTTGGGGGTTCACTTTTCGCAACTCCAAGGTTGCGATTCTGTCTGCCCCCGCGAACACCCTCTGTATCCGCGGCTAAGCTTCATAGTTCAGTCTCAATTTCTGTCACGCGGTATGTAACAGATACATTGTTGCAGTTGTTATTCATCGCCATCGGTTTCCGTGAGAGACAGAAAAACACCATGTCGGCCATCGTCTTCCTGAAGTGGACGTTGATCGTGCAGTACAAGATGAAATTAATGGCGAAATTGAGCGCCTGCAGAAAGTTCGTCAGAACGCTGAAAAGCTGGTAGTTGGCGTAATACGCACTGCCGCTGCGGTAGCTGATACTGCTGTAGTCGACGAAAAGTTTGAGGATCTGGGATGGGGAGACGAGGATGAGGAAGAGGATGACGATAACGATGAGGGTGATGGTCAAGCGGTTGCTGGACTCGATGACCGGCTGGTTGACGGTGTAGAAGCGGCGCATGCGGCTCGAGATGCGCAACTCGCGGATGAGGCAGAAGTTGCAGTAGACCAGCATGATAAACGGAATGAAGTTACCGATGATCGAGAGCGAGATCTTGTATGCGTAGCTGAAGGTATTGTTCATGAAGAGATCTCCGACATCGACCAAAAAGCGAGAGCAAGGCAGTTCCTTGATCTGGTAGCGCCAGAAGGAAGGCAGACTGACACCAATGCAGACTACATAGACTATAATTATTGTTATACGCGTACACGATAGATCTATGAATCCACGCGCTTGGAATGGGTGGCATATCGCCAAATATCTAGCTGTTGCCATGGAAACGGTCAACCAGGTGCTCGTCATGAGAAAAGTGTTTATAAACCCAAAGTGATACACTCTATAGTAGATGGGAAAGTTCAGCTCATTGAATCGGTTGGTCGTCGGCATAAAAGCTGACGGAAAGGTCACGACGCAAAAACAAAGGTCGGACAGAGCAAGCGCGACCAATCCCATCGTGGCAGCTTTTTCTAGACCATCCATGTTGTTTTGTAGTCTTTTATGTGTAAGCACGATTAAATTAAGTATATTTCCAATGATTCCGAAGGCGCACACTGTTGGAATGGCGTAGCGGTAGATGTAGTGTTTTATGGCCTTGAATGTCCTCTCCTGGGGCAGGCCTCCCGTGTGGTTGAACTCCATGGCTGTGTAGTTCTCGGCCTCATCGTAGAAGCTCAGGTTAAAGGTGAAACAGTCGTCCATGGTGGCTGCGAGATCAGACTCTTAATGAGATCACTTTACCTCATACCTGCAAGTAGAAAAAAGGAATACTGTTAATGAATTGCCCATTTTCACTCTAAGCAACATTTCAGAGATCACTTTACCTCATACCTGCAAGTAGAAAAAAATGCTCTTTAGTTAGGAATTGCCCGTATTTACTCAAAGGCCTAAAAAATTGTATGTTTCCTGTTATGGTTCGAAAAAATAGGGTAGGAAGGGAGGGAAAGTATTTGGGGAGTGAGGAATTCCAAACGATGCATGTTTCATGGCAGCTTTAGTTTAATTGTAATGCAGTGTTCCGATCCTATATTTGTGTTAATTGGGAGTTGGGAGAGCAGAAAAAAAATTAGGGTCATAATTTCTTTGAGTGAAAACATGTTATGGTTGCATTAAAAGAAACAAACAATTGTTTTTTAGACCTAAGCAACATATCAGTGGAAGTGGAAACAATAGCTTTAATAATTCATGCTTAGAGTTCCAATTCAACCCTTATGCTGCTAGTGCCTAATCTTGCCAATACAAAATGGTGAAAAAAACCTGAAAATGACTGAAACCCTGGCACATGGGTACTCATCTGAGAATACTCAGAGAGAGCTATCCAATGGTTTAATTGGTTTTCAAAAATCTTTGCATCCTTTTGCTTTGGATGAAAGTAGCCTCAGCATTGGAAGGGTTAACTATGTCAACAAGATACTGTGACCCTTGAAAACAACTTGGGGATATAGCATAATAGGCTTTTGTTAGGTTAGTATCCCAACAATAGTCTAAAGAGATGAATATTTGAAAATGAGCTTTATTTGCTTTAAGTCTGATGCATCTCAGTGGAGGAAAATAAAATAGTAACCAATACATGCCTGTAGCATCAACCATTGCCCCTAGCCTTTATGCTGACAATTTCATGGGAAATACCTGAAGGAAAACATTCAGCGGAATGTAATTCACAATTCTCCTTCAAATATCTACGACTACTTAATTCCAAAGATATTTTCCAACATGAAATTGATTGCTTACGACACTTATCCAGGAGGTCTCCAGGCATAAATGTGTTAACCCATTAATGCTGACATCGGCTAAAAGCAGCCTGACAATTTGGATTAAATCTCTCTGGGAATGGTATAGATGGGAAAATATACAAAGGGGAAATTTTGATCATAACATTTTCAAAAACTCTCCTTCAAATTATTTGTAAAGCCATTCTTGATTCCATAGATAATATCAAAAGGTTCATTGAACCTGAGATGACAATTTCTAGAAGAGCTCTTTAGTGCTAATGTACTAGACTTGTTAACCCATTAATGCTGTCAACAGCCAAAAAGCCGCCTGACATTTTTGATAAAACCTTGAAGGCAAAAACAAAGTCAGGGAAATATTTAAAGGAGAAATGTTATTCAGAACACTACCAACAACTCTCCCTCAAATATTTTGTGAACTTAATTTCCAAGTTAGTTTCAAAAGTATCAAAGATCCAGAAGACAATTTTAACAGTAAGAATTAATGTTTTGATTATGATAAACGTCTTGCTGACATCCAATTGGTTAAAATGAGCAAAGAATTTCCTTCATTTTGTGCAATCACATCAATTTCTATTACGAAGAAAAGATAAATCCGTAAATCAATCACTCAACATTAGATGCAATGACCTTTATGAGCTTCTAGTCTAAAAACATCTTGGAGAATGCAGAAAACAATGGTTTATTATGTAATCCATGACCACCATGTCTGCCATCCTTGGCATTTCATTTCTAGAAGTTCATCAATTATATTTAAATGGATCCTTTTTAGATGAAGCCATATTTGCCATTTTCCCTTGGGCTTAGTTTGGATTTTCTTCAACTGAATCTCATTCAACTTTTATGCATGATGAGCTCACAATTATGGTCAGATGACTTTGAACCTAATTCATCAATATTGAAATATATATTAGTAGAGGTTGTCACAACAAGCAGGAAATTCATGCTATGCTGCCAACTGCAGCTCCCCCAGCGGCCCTGATAGGCACTAAAACTGTATTTTTATGGGATCTTTAATTTGGCGTTGATGGTCATTCGCCAAAAAACGCTAAATTAAAAACCATGCCAAATTAACCAGTTATACAGTATTATGTGAACATTCCAGGTGTGAATAGGTTAATCATTTATTTTTTATTGTGACTTATTTTGTAAGGAAGGAAGGAAGGAAGGAAGGAAGGAAGGAATGCCCCGTTTTAATGTCGCTTTCAACAGCTCAAGTCATATTGCGACGAGATAGAAATCTGGAACTGGGAGGAAATTCCCTTCTCTTCATGAATAGTTCCAAGGGCTTGGTCTTCCAGTTACAGAAAGACTATAGACAGCCCTCCACAATGCTGCACATTTGTAAAATGACCTGGCCAACCCGTTTAAGCGGATCCAGCAGAGACTCAAACCTGCCAACTCTTTGGAGCCAGGGGGCCAGGCATCGTAACTATTAGGCCACGGCGGATCCCTCTATATTGCAAGGGAATGTTAAACATTGAAAACATTAGTTATAAGACTTTCATTCTTTAGTATCATTGTCACTCTCCATGGGAGCGCTAATGGTTTTTATTCCGCGACACCATCATCACGGGTGAAATATTAACGACTACGCAGAATATGCCATCATGTGGTCTGCAGTAGGTCGATAGTTAACCTGTGGCATTCCTTCTCTCCTAACGGGGCTTGTTCTTATCTAAACTACTCCCCACCCTCACATAAAACTCCACTTTTATTCCGCTCTCAAAACTCGACATGAGCCATGTTTATAGATGTGTGTTGTTGGTCCCCAAGGGTTGTCTCTTATTGGTTTTTTACCTGCCATGTTTTTGAAGCATGATGTACCTTATTAGGCCTAGAAAAGAAATTGTTTGTTTCCTGTAACGGCTCGAAAAAAAATAGGGAAGGTATGTCTGTAAAAGTATTTTTTTGAATTATTTTTTTGGTCTAAAATCTGTCTTTTATGCATGTTTTTTTGTTGATTGGGAGTTGGGAGGGCGGAAAAACTTTAGGGTAGGGATTTTTTTTGAATAAAAACTTATTAGGGTAGGGTTACAGGAAACAAACAACTTTTTTGGGGGGCCTTACTTATCTTTATTTTAGTTTTTCTGGTCTATCCCACTAACATCTGAAGTGGACTCATGGTCTGACGTGCATGGATATTTCCTGATAATAAGGCAATACTTTTAGAAAATCGTGACTGAAAGTTGTTCTATGTTTTGGGTTCAACAACCCCTCTTTGAATTTATTCTAAATATAAGCTTAACCCATTCATGCCTGATGATTTCTTTGACATTATATATAGTCTTGCCTGCAACCATGATTCTTTTGAAAATAGTTTCGGAAGTAATCATAAATTGGAAAAATATTTGTAGATGAATTGTTTGTTAATTTAATTCAGGTCAACATTTCTCCTTTAAATATTTTATGGAAATTGAATTTGTTAGAGAGATATTACCGAGAGAGAATTAGAGAGTTGTCAAGCCGTTTTAGGCACTACAGGCATGAATGGGTTAGTTAATGAGGTATGTTCAAGATTATCAGACCATGCACACTTTCCACATATTCAATTTATTGTACTATGTTCTGATTTATTTCAATTTATTTTTTGTATGTAATTTCATGTCAATATGATATGGTCAATAAACAGTACACTACATACAATTCCAGATGCAAATGGGTTATCTCATCTACCACTTCATGGCATCCGTTCTTTTCTCATGTGACGTGGTCTGGGATTTCCTATTGTTAAATTACCATAAAGTGCATGGCAGTTTAAAAGAGAAAAAACATTTAATTCCCCAAAAGAAGTCTGTCACATGTTAAAATCCCAGGCATGGATTAAGTCAACACCCACACATCCTGGCCAGACCATCCTATTTAGAAATGCGTAGCGTAGCACCAAAACATATTGTCTGGAATTCTAGACATAGCCCTGGAATAGATGATGAATTCACAAAACATTTAAAGGAGAGTTGTAGGTTGAGTTCTCAAATACATTTCTCTCTGAAATATTTTCTTAACCCTCACACTGCTGTTGGCTAATTTGGCCAATACAAATGGATGCAAAAACCTGAAAAATGACTGACACCCTTGCACATGGGTACTCATATGAAAGGACTTTCCAATGAATACCAGCATGACAGGGTTTAGATGGTTTTTACAACTTTTTGCATTTCTCTGCCATGAATGAAAGTAGCCTCAGCATGGAAAGGGTTAAAGATGCCTTTCTCTGATGGAGTTTCACCAAAGCAGTCAGGCAGATTTTAGCTTCACTATTAAACCTTGCTGAGGTAATGTCACTGCTATCTTTCTCACATGCCTTAAGTGGAACTCTTACCCCAAGACCTTGTGCAGAGGTGAAACCCAGTGACCAGGTGTGTCGTGCTAGATGGCTCATCCCAAGGGTATAGCCTTTGTATGTTACACTTGCCAAATAAAGCATAGAATAATAAGATTTTTTTTAAGGGAAAATCACAGGATTTTCTACAAAGTCTCAGCTACATTTGGTAAGAGTCTAGCATAAAACTTGTGCAGGGGTGAAAGAGTGAGCAGGTGTGCTAGACAGCTCAAACCCAGGGTAGTCTATGGAAGTTAGACATGCCAATTCTTAGGATTTACCAGGGAAAATCCCAGGATTTCCTAGGAAGTCTCAGCTACATTTGGTAAGAGTCTAGCATAACCCTCTTACCTCCAAAAACTTGTACAGGGGTGAAAAAGTGAGCAGGTGTGTCGTGTGCTAGACAGCTCAAACCTGGGGTAGACTATAGTAGTATATTACATGCCAATTCCTAGGATTTACCAGGGAAAATCCCAGGATTATCCTAGGAAGTCCCAGCTATATTTAATAAGGATCTAAGCTTCATATTTGCTCTGATGAACTTATGGGAGATTGCCGTCTCAGGGTCTGACACTTAGTTTTAAGGCTTGGGGCCCGAAAAGGTCTTTTGATAAAAATAAGTGGTAAGAAACAGGATTTCTGGTTATTATACATACCATTTTGGGCCCCTAGCTTGAAAAAGCTAGGGGCAAAAAGCAAATTCTAGGGGCATATGCCCCTGGGCCACTGGGAAAGTCGAACCCTGCGTCTAGTACTGGTTCAAAATCCGACTTGGATAACAAAGCATGTAATTATTTCCTCTCTAAGTCTTCATCTATAAAGCAAGAAGAAAATGATTGTATTTCCTGTGAGTTCTGGTCGGATATCTCTAGATCTAGTGTAATAGATTAATCCTGATATGCCTGAGGCCTTTGGCTGGGCATATTGCAAAGCTGCAGTTTGGGCCTCAGACTATACGAGAACGTGACTAGACGATACGGCAAATGATTAGTAGGGTTTATCGATATGGCAGAATAAGAAAGATTCGTGCTCTGCAAATTAATCTATAATGCAAAACTATCTGTCTGCGCTCTCTGCGCAATCTTTCACAAATTTGTCTTTAGGTCTCATCTCACAGGTCTTATAATTGCTATAACATTCCCTGCCATACCCACCTACAATATTAATCTCTATTTTTAGTTGTGTGGGGGTGGATTAGAGAAAAAAAAATTGACCAGATGGTAATGGTTTGCCAGTCCAATACCAATGTATTAAATGCTGGCATTGTGAATGACAATATTATAACTTTGGAGAAACAAACTTTCATCAAACATTTCAACAATGCTGGATTCATATATTGCATGAATGATTGTAAAATATAATATTTGTTTTATTGTGTGTGATATTGACTGAATTGGAATAGATTAATATGCAAAATAAATTCTGAAAAGATGTGAATCTTGACCACATGTCAGCAATCTCTACATATAAAACCAATGCATCTTAACCCTTATGCTGCTGGTGGCTAATTTGGTCAATGTAAAATGATGCAAAAAACCTGAAAAATGACTGAATCCCTAGCACATGGGTACTTATCTGAGAGTACTCTGTGAGCATTATCTAATGAATACCAACATGACAGCTAGATTTTAGATATTTTTCAAAAGTCTTTGCATCCTTGTGCTTTGATGAGAGTAGCCTTAGCATTGGAAGGTGTAACCCTTATGCTGCTGGTGGCCAATTTGGCCAAGACAAAATGATGCAAAAATTCTGAAAAATGACTGAGACCCTGGCACATACCCATGGGTACTCTATTCAAGGAGTAACCCAGTTATGTTTAAAGTTGTCAGGCCACGTGCACATTCCATATGCAAATTTCTTAACACTTACTGACTTGAACATCTGGTAATAACTTTTGACTTAAGAGATCATTGAAATTGTTGAAGATTTAAATTTTTCAGTAAGCTGTCATTGAAATTGATTGCATGACAAAACCATATGTTACTTATTCGATGAAGTACCAGGTTTCTTCAAGTGCTGCTATTACAGAAAAAGATACCAGGATATTCCAAAGAGATGGATATAGAAATGGACTGATTTTTAAATACTTTCTTGTGACTCTGCAGAAATTCCATTTGGAGTGCTTAGAGGACAATGTAGAACAAGGCGTAATTTCCAGATGCTGACATACTCTAGATTTCTCAGAAACATTGAGTTAGTCAAAGTCTTAAACTCATACTTCGCATGTGCAAAAGATTTTTTTTTCGTGTAGGTGAAATAGGAGTATTGAGGTGTCTGCATTTCATTGAGACTTCATTCAATTAGTATGCTTTACTTCCCCTGATTTTGCCATTTGCAGATATTATTACAATATCTGAGCATTTTTCAGGAAAGTATTCAATTGAGAAATATCGATCAGAACCCAACCCATATCTCCTCTTCAAATTCTTTTGAAATGCATGATTAATTTAAAAGTTATTTTCTGAAGTATCATAGTTGCAGATGACAGTTGTCAATACGATCTCCAGGCATGGATTGCTTAATGGCGATTCTGTGTGCGTGGTTTAACCCTTATGCTGCTGGTGACTAATTTACAGGCGCGGATCCATACCGGTTTGCATCGATGCATGTGCATCAATCAATCACGGAGGTGCATCGATTCATATCAAAGTGCATCGGTCAACGTTTTAAGTCAAAACTCACCATTTTGTTTGTATTTGTTTTGGAAACCGTGCCGATCTAACCTTGGGAGGTTAGCTTTTTATGCAACGGCGTGTCTGCCTCTGTTGTGCAGGAAGCAAATGTGTATATGTAATCTAAGGCTCCAGGCCTACTCATATTCTCAGTGGAGTCGGGCTTAAAGGTATTCAATCGCCTTCGTCTGCCAGGTGCAACGGGATGGGGGAGGGAGGCGGCTTCCTCTCACATTATCAATTGCACTTCCGACTGAGTGATGCGTCGATGGTCCATCGTAGACTGTCCTAATCTATATCTGAGCTAATTGGCAATTTTGATCACTGAATAATCGTCATTTAATAATCCTTGTTATGCCAACTTTGAATAATTGAAAGGGGTTGGATGATTGTATTTTCTACGAAATCTTGGCACTTAATCAATTATTCCGAAACCTTTTGTTTAGACCCAAAACCTTTTCGCCATGGTCAAGCCGATGCAAGACAACGAGCATAAGTTCCTGGCAGTATTTCCAACTACCCTGCTAGTACACCGCAGTGCCATCTGTCCACAAGGGATGACATTTAAATGTGGTCTGGGATGCGAGCTAATAATGGTTGTGTCCATTCCCTAACTTGGCTCTTGGCCATCTTATCGTAGAATCACATACTCCATGGGGAAAATGCCTCTAAACGACCATTAAGGTCAATCCTAGCCTAGATTCCTAGGCTGTCATGTGTATTTTCTGTTATGTTTTTTTCTGTTACCAAGCACCAAATAGGATCAGGTGGTGCCATCTATCTACCATACCTGGTACTACACTACACTGCTTGGTCAACACAGAAGGGGATGTCAACTTCTTATGGACAAGAAACCTAGTGTAGGTCCATCCCTGCTGCCTAACCACAGATCACAACACGGAACGGACGGGGCCAAGCTCGACCCACGTCGGCATAGGACTTGCGAGTCGTCCGTAGTCGTCCGTAGGACATGTATAGATTCACCATTCTGCCACTCGTCAAGTTGGCAATTTACTAGGTGTATAGGGAAAAGTGTCAGAACTAAATTCGTCGTTATAACGGTTTATGGTAGCGAGTTTATTGATGAAACTGAGTGGCCAAAAAATCAAGTCATGCGTGCGATTGAAACATTGTCTGAAGCTTATATCTGGGAAAATTTTTGGCATATTTTCGCGCCCGTGTACTTTTAGCTAATATGTCGAAAAAGGGGAACGACTTTACGGTAATTCCGCGGATAGCGAAACAGCGAAATATGTATAGGACGTACACCTACGGTATACTATTATACTACGGAGATGCCTCATTCTGAGAATATCGCTAAACTGGCCATAAGTTCTTAAATCATGGTACGTGTGTGTTATGAATTGTTCAATTGATATTGTGCACGTACGTTGGCATACCCGTCAGCATTCAACAATCCAAAATCAGGATATTTCACTTATCAGGCGGTTTACTATACTGCGACGTCTTTTGGTTTCATTTTGTTTAGTTCCAATTCTGGGAGGGGCCAGGTTAGTACTTTTGCTTAAGGAGCGGGCCTTTAGAGTTGGTAATCATGGAAACATATGTTAATAGGATAACTTTAATTTTAGCAGATCACAATTGCTGCATGATAATATACACACAGTTTTCAAAAACACGCAGATAGCTTTGGAACTGAAAATGTCTTCATCAACAACATTTACATTGTGTGATCTTTCCAGACATTGTGTGGTCTTTCAAGATCAAATACTTACTATGTTCAGCATATTATGAAATTCTTGGCTCTTGGCTAGAAAATAAATTTATTCTTGAGGAATGGTGGATGATTTTTGAAAGTTGGCAAATCAGTAGCTAATCTGAAGATTTCTGACCAAGTTATATAATTCATACCTGTTAACATTCAACCATCCAAAATCAGGAGATTTTATGCGGTTCCAATCCTGGCCACCAGGGGTCAGATTAGTTTATTAGTTTAGGACTGGGCTATTATATTTTACAGGTGTTGGCAAATTGATAACCATACAAGTATGATTATGAAATAACTTTGAAATGTAGCAGATCACACTTGCAGCATGATGACAAATTCCCAGTTATGAGAAACACACAGAGATTGCTTTTGAACTGAATACATCATAATAGTCCATGACCCAGAGGTGGTCAATATCATATTTGGGGGGGGGGGGGGGGGGGGGGGGGGGGGGGGGGGGGGGCAAATTCTGGTTAATGTTTTTGAATTCCCCATATTCTCACCTTTATGGTATTTCAGTAACAAATATTTTCCAAATCAGACCTTTTTTCCCAGGTGAACAATAAAATAGCTTTAAATATTTACACGATCACTAATTTGCTTTTACTCACTACCCATATTCCTCATATTTCATAACTATTACACCTCTATCCATTCCCCTTGAGATATGGATCCGTGCGCCGGCCTACATATTTTGGTGCACGGATCCATTCCTCTACCATACCTGCCTAACCTCTGCGCTGTGTTGCGCCCAGCGCAACTAGCTTCATACTACTTTCCATTCCTTTCATTTCCACTCCTATCACCTTGTATCGGACTTTCTCTGGGTTGAAAACAACTCACTCGGTTACGTAGAGGAATATCTTTAAAAGTATGCAAATGACCTTTTCCTATCCATGTACTGATTAATTATGCATAGTGTCTTATAATTCAATAATATCAAACCTTACTATATGCAACAATATTTTATTGCGGATGTTGCACTTGTAGCCCCAGTAGGCAATATCAGAAATCAATAGAAAGGGTGCTAGGTACTGAACTAAGTGACTTTACAGGCAAAGAGTACAAATAAATGGATTTATTTGAGAGAGAGAGAGAGAGAGAGAGAGAGAGAGAGAGAGAGAGAGAGAGAGAGAGAGAGAGAGAGAGAGAGAGAGAGAAACGATGTCCAACTCGCCATTTTGTCTTTCCACTCATGCGCAAAAGAGGTGGCCCTGTCACTTGTTTTTGATGGCATTCCGAATCATCTCCATGACACAACTGTCTACCTATCATTTTACATAGTTCCATCCTATTTTATTTACTCCTTGATGATGCGATAATGTAAATCCAGAAGTACATGTATCAATGGGTTAATGAAGGCATCAACAGTATATATCAGTTGGGTGAAAATGTATTACATATTCCTAACACAGTGTTTATGCTATAATACGAGCAAGCAAAAATCATTAAAGTTAGTGGGAAACGAGATTATATTTTATTGATGGCTGCATCCCCGCTCACGTCACACATGCATGCAATTCTACAATAGGTGCTATTTATGAAACAGAATATTCAACAATGTGTGACATCAAAACGTTGCCTCATTACCCTTGTACAAAAGGTAATGAGGCAACGTTTTGATGCGGATGGCCAAATGTCAGCATTATACTTTTGATGGCGTTTTTGTTACAAGTCGTCATTCATGCTTATTCATCTCTACATAGGGCGGGTTTTAGAGTACGGGTGGATGACCGGTCTGGTTTTGCTGCATAAGGGAATTTTGGGGCATTTTATGCAGAAAGACACTAAAAAGCATGATTTTTGGGATTTAATGCTTTTGATCTTAGAACATGTTGCATTAGGGTGACTTCAAAGTACCCCCTGCTATGAGTGATTTTGGGGCAAAAATCATCAAATGAGTGATTTTTGTAATTTTCCACAATTTGAATGTTATACTGTAGATGATTCCAACCTCGATTTTTTTGTCATAGGGTAGGTTTTGGGGCATTTTACCGAAAAAATGGCTCAAAACAGGGGATTTTAGGTATTCGCTTGTGGAAAGTGTAATATTCATAATAGGAACTCACAACTTGCCACAAATAAACTCCCGAGGATTCCCAAGTTTTGACATCGTGTTATATTATTGTGAGATGTGTCTGTGTCCTGCTAGGAGTATTTTTGAGGTTAAAACATAAACCTGAGTGATTTTTGTAATTTCCAGCAATTTGATTGCAATACTGTGGACAATTCCAATCTCTTATCTACATACTTTTATTTAGCTAGATTACTGAAGAGGGTAAGGATATGGGGTTACAGTCATATTTTTTTATGAAATGCTAGGTTTTGGGGCATTTTACAGAAAAAATGGCAAAAACGTCCTCTCACACCATCACTTCCAACTGAGTGATGCATCCTCATCAAGGGTCCACCAGGGACAGTGCCAATCTAGTCTAAATAGCAATCTTGATGGGTGACTAAATATCATCTAATGATATGCGTTATGCCAAATATGAATGGTTAAATGGGGTTGGATGATTGTGTTTCTTTTTTCTCATAATCAAGCCTCTGCAACACAACGAACATAGGGACCCCTGTTTTTTATTAGCTTTTGATGAGCATTACATACAGAAACTTAGTAGTTTCAGAACTTTTCTATAACATTAATTGTAACAAATAAATGAAAAATATCTTGTTTTTATGAACTATGAAATAATTCAAAATTCTTTTAAGGGTGCTTATGGGGTATGTGAACATAGGGTTTCTTCGAGATTTTTAAATCAGTTGAAGCCGACGCACTTTTCCTCATAATCATAAGCACCTACAGGTTTGCACACAATCAGGAAATGCCCTTTCTTATTGTAGAATTTCATTCAAAACGTAAACGCTTCAAATTAACATGCATGTTGAATATCAAATTTCACTGATTTGCTTTAAATTTGAAATATTTATGGAAAAGGGTTTCACATTTTTTTTCTAATTTTGACTTCGTTAATAAGGTATGGAATTGGAAAGGTGAATATTGAATTTTTCTCATTTTCAACAGCAATTCCAAAATAGATTTGAACGGAGTAAATATTAACCTTCCCTCCACATCTGTGAAATGGGAAAGTCTCTGATTCATAGTTTGCAGTTGTGGCACTAAGCATTTTTAAAGTTTTTAACCACCAAAATTCTGCACCATGCTAAAAGGGTACTTTTGCTTAATGTATTCAACATCAGAAGACCTTTCAGACATTCTTTGTATAGGTTAAAGTGTCAAATACAAGCGGGATATAGGAACAGCAGAGTTAAAGAAATTGACCCCATATGCTATCTTAATACCCTCATGATCAAAGTCATACATTTTAAGTATCTAAAGATCAAGATTAGCATGCCAGTGGCTAGTTTAAATAATGCGTAAACCTTAATTTACCAAAACACCCTGAAGATGGCGTTGTTTAACTCAAAAGATGGCATAGGGACTATTCTTTTAATTTTTAGAATATGTATAAAATATTTATTATTGAAGGAACCATTTTGAAAGGTGAAGTAAATAGTCCTGTCTGAGGGGAATGTGTGCCATTGTCCTTTAGGATTCCTTGAAGAATTAATTAGTTTCCGTTTCTAAACATACATGTCATCGTTTTGCTTTACAGCATGTAAATACTGAAACTTACAAAAGAATCCTATGCACTATTAAATAATTGAATAACGTAAAATACCAACGAGAGAAGTAAGAATAAATTCATGAAATGTAAGAAAGCCCCCCTCCCTTGGGCATTTAGATGAAGAAAATATATGGTGATCTTTCAATAATCTGATGGTGCATCGGTCAAATTCGGAAGCTGGATCCGCCCCTGATTTACCCATATAAAATGATGCAAACACCTGAGAAACCCTGGCACATGGGTACCCATCTGAGAGTACTCAGCGGGAGCTATCCAATGAATACCAACATGACAGGGTTTAGATGGTTTTCAAAAGTCTTTGCATATGTGTGCGTTGGACAAAAGTAGCCTCAGCATTGGAAGGTTAACACATACCTATAATGCATTGAGATTGATGATGAGAATGAATTTATTGTACTCATATTTGCCACATAGTTCGGCTAATTGAATTACCCTATAGGGGGTGCCTGCTTCTTAATATCCCATGTAGGCGTGCCCTAAAAATCTTTGCAATTTCCTTGTGCTTTTGACGAAAGTAGCCTCAGAATTGCAAGGGTTAATGTCAATTGTATGCATGGGTTAAGCCCTTATGCCGCTGATGGCAAATTTGGCCAATATAAAATGATGCAAAAAACCTGATAGATGACTGAAACCCTGGCACATGGTTACTCATCTGAGAGTACTCGGCGAGGGCTTTCCAATGAATACCAACATGACAGGGTTTAGATGGTTTTCAAAAATCTTTGCATCCTTGTGCTTTGGAGGAAAGTAGCCTTAGCATTGCAAGGGTTAATGTCAATTGTATGCATGGGTTAAGCCCTTATGCCGCTGATGGCAAATTTGGCCAATATAAAATTATGCAAAAAACCTGAAACATGACAGGGATTAGATGGTTTTCAAAAATCTTTGCATCCTTGTGCTTTGGGTGAAAGTAGCCTCAGCATTGCAAGGGTTAATGGCAATTGTATGCATGGGTTAAGCATGCAATTAGTCCAGCATGCTAGCTGCAGGGAATATCTATATGACGAGCTAAGATTGTCTCTGCTTCTCTGCATAGCTTATTTCACTCAGCCTCATAAAAAGGCTCACATTCTGATAGACCCGGCGCGATTCCTACAAGAAGTGCCCAGCCAAAGTTCCTAGCTAATTTTAATGCTCAATCCTTTTTTACGGCCAGTGGGAGATCGGCTGCAGAATGCGGTTATGGAAATAAGATGGGAGTCCGCAGCCGCCTGCGACATGGCTTCTATTGTAGTGTCATCTTGGTCGGCAATTAGTATTCGTAAATTGCGATGCATAAGCTATGTCCCAGCCTAAAGGAGGAACTTTATTTCCCGCGTGTGGCCTCTAGTTGCGTAATGAACCCTCTTAAAGCTCCAAGGTTTTATACCTTTTCCCAGGACTTTATAATCGTAGTCGCTTTGAGTTGTAGCGTCTACAGGTGATTATGAGGCCAGATATAACATCTGTTTCTTGTCAGATACCATTTTTTTTATACTTTTGTTCTTTATCAGATGGAAAAATACCTTAAATTTTCCTCATAGTAAGCATGCTGTCAATTAAAATGTAAAAAGGATCTTTCCCTTAACCGAATTTAACAAATACTTATTCTAACATTGAGGGATAGTGCTTATTTCTGTTGATACAACACTTTTGCAGGTATTTGTAGCAAAATGAGCATCAAATAAATATCAAGGAAAGAGGAGAGAGTTGGTTCAGGTTATTGAAGTGTGTGTAAATGAATAAATGAAGGCTATTCAGTGCTATAAAGTTTTCCTAAAAAGTGGTCCTTTGTCATTGTTGAAGAACAATGACAAAGCATGTTAATTCTATGTTAAAGAAGAAAAAGAGGAAGAGAGAGAACAGAACCTTCAGATCCAAAGAGGACCAATACAAGGGATATTTTAGATACATGGTATCCATAGACAGATCCACACATTTCCTTCTTTTTTAAGGTGGGCAGGGTGCAACGCGAGCTTAGGGTTCCCAGTCAGCTCCTATTGCACACCATTGAGCAAGCCAAGAGGGTGTGCCCCTAGTGGGGTAAAGTGTGTGTGATTACAAAGTGTAGGGTGGGCTAATGTGATTCTATGAGTGGCAGTATGTATTGGGAGTTAATTACAAAACCAGGGGCCCATCATTATCAGTTCAGTCCTGCAGCACCCACTGTCTCGCTGCCTCTCTAAGAGGAATACCGATGCTTGCCTGCCTGCATCCAGACACGCAGGACAGGCACAGAATAGTACACCTTATGGGCCGTGAAAACACAGCTGCGCTGCTCTAGAGGACAACTAGAATCAAGACAAGGATTTTCATCATCATCATCATCATCGTTATCATCATCATCATTCACATCATCATCTCGTATTATTAGAGGAATACCGATGCTTGCCCGCCTGCATCCAGACATGCAGGACAGGCGCAGAATACAATACATGCTATACTCTCGAGAGCAGTCACCTTGTGGGCAGGAAAACACAGTCTGGCTGCTCTACAGGAGAACTTAATATTACATGATCAAAGTCATCTTCATCTTCATCATCATTATCATCATCATCATCTACTCTCGTCAGTAACGTTACACACATACATATTCCTGCCACAACATTTTCATTATCACGTGTGGTAACATCATTATCATATAACTATCTTCTTCATCATCGTCATCATCACCATCATCATCATCATCATCGCCGTCATCATCATCATCATCATCATAGCCATTTTCATCATCATCATCATCATCACTATCTATTTTTTAGTTACACACATACATCCATGCCACTTCATTTACATTATCATCATCAACTTCTTTAGTTACATACATACATATTCCTGCCACATCATTTACATTATCATTTAGAATTTTTCACAATGCTTACAACCATTCAGTTTATTGGAAACTTCCTTTCTGTCATTAATTTAAATATGCCGTTTGCATTCATGTTAATTTGCACCTGACCTGCTCAGTATTGTCATGGTGATGACATCAGTTAAGGGAACCATAGTACTCGCAGATAATTATCATCCTATAAAGTTACGCCTATCAATTGCTACTCATTTCATTCAGTGCTCTAGAGGTGTAGGGTTAGAATGATGAGAGTATCATTGAGTACCTGACTTAATCATGACAGCCCCTGCAATGCCTGATATAGTAAACCATTAACACCCACTCAGCTGCCATAAGAAGCTTGACAATTTTAGTAAATCTTTCATGTGAAAGCAGAATTTGGAAAGATTTTCAAGGAGATATGTTATTCAGAACATTAGAAACAAATTCTATTATTATTATTATTATTATTATTATTAATATTATTATTATTATTACTATTTTTATCAATATTATTATTATCATTATTGATGTTACTACTATTATTATTATTATTGTTGTTGTTGTTATCATCATCATCACATTATTGATATATAATCATTCTTCATTATCATCCTCCTCATTTAATTGTAAAGAAGCTATAATTGTTCTTCCCTTAAAACTCATTGCATTTATGTATATTTGAGTTGGTTATCTGAATATCACCAGATTGTCAACAATATTTTTCACCTGCTTCATCATCTCTGATTTGGCATCAGAAAGCATATTTCCATGTTATGTATGGCTATTTTGGGTTGAGAAGTGTTGACTCTCTTACTATATGAATGAGTAAATAATAAGCAATCGATCACCCGTGCCATATTATTTAGGGTATATCTAACAAGGTTAACTTGAAGTGAAGACACATATTTCACAATTGAAGCCCAAGGCTTCTGGGCAGGGGAGAATGTAAATAGAGATTCATGCTGTGCAGTAACAAGATTAAGTCTCAGCGTGGATCTTCCATTAACCAGATCAGACTGAGGCATGACTCTCATCACCTGTGGCCTTGTGGGGAAAGAGTTGTGTATGGAAGGCCCTGATTTGAGAGATTCATCTCTATTAAGAGTCTCATCAAACAGTAGAACACATACGCTTCCCTCTACTCATAGGTTTCATACATTAATACTGCCGTGGGTTGTGGATCCTCTAGGCATGTAAGAAAGTTACCAATAACTTGGGGTACAGAAGTGGTTTTACCCTTAGCATTTGCTCTGGTTATCCTCCCCATTATATCATTTGGCCATAAGTCATAATCTAGCATTGATATGTCAAACAAAGATGCAGATATATGAAATAATTCTTGACCTCAGCTGTTTGTAAGAACATAATTAAAAATCAAGCTTAATGTTGTTTGAGGCCATAACAGTGGGAATATAATCTCTGTAAACATAAATTTAGTGGAGTCCTTTACATCATTTGTAAATCCCTTACCAGAAGGAGCTGGAAATACCCAGAAATCTAACCTCAGCCAAAAAAGCTTGAATAATGTAGTGATAACTTAAAAATAAAATCATGTTTTAGAGATATATGAAAGATGGTGTAAATATGGTGTACTTTGAATCCAAATCCATACTCTTTCAAATATTTCAACAGTTTATCATTTAAGTTTCTTTTCAAAAAACAGAGCCTTTAAGATGACAATTGTATGGAAGCATTAAAAGTGTAAAATGGTACAGATTTTTTGAAATGCTCTTTTTGTCTTTTCCAGGTAAGTTCAGGTGAACTATGCATAGAGGGAGGTGAAAGAGAGTGCTTCGTCTTTGTAAGTAAGTTGATACGGGTAAATTGATACTAAGCTGCCATTACCAAATATACCTGGGAAATTACCAGGGAACTCCTAATTGGTAAATTATATATACAGGTGCAGCACCTGGTGGGAAGTTGGTAAACTAATAGTATATGGAAAATCTCCTGTTTTTTTTTGTCTTGGGTTGACAGGTATGTGTATTACAAATATTTCCCATTCATCTATGTCTGTCTGATCACTGTGCTAATTGCCTGTTATGGTCCCCTTACCAATTATGAACCTGGAAATTCCTAGAAAATTCTAGCATTTTCCTAACGTTATCTTAGGAATTCCATTTGTAGTGTCCACTATTTGTAGTGTCTTATAAAGGTTAACTATAAGGGTAATAACTATAACAGTTAATATAACTGGGATATTCATGAAATGGTTTGATTAGGGGTGCCATAGCGCAAAAGAGGAAATACTTGAGGTGATCCTGATGAAAAAATGAAACATTTTGAATGGAACTTAAAACACAAATGAGCAAATCGGGCATTACATATATTTGAAAAAAAATATTCCGAAGAGCGAGAGTTAAACAAGACATTTTAATCTTCATTTTCTTAAACCATTAACGCTCTCAGCGGCCAAAAGCACCCAGACAATTTTGATGAAATCTTTCAAGCAAAAGCATATTTGGGAAAACATTTGAAGGAGAAATGTTAAAGAGAACACTACCATCAACTGCTCTCTTTCATATATTTTGTAAAATCATTTTCAGTTCCAAAGTTATCGTCGAAAGTATTATAGATCCAGACAACAATTTCTAGAGGAACTTTTAACCTGGATGCTACTGGTGGCTAATGTGGCCAATACATAATGATGAAAAAGACCTGAAAAATAGACCGAAACCCTGGCACATGGGTACCCATCTGAGAGTACTCAGCGCAAGCTTTTAGTCCGGCAGAAGTGTGGTTGAACCTAGAAATTTTTTATAAAGTTTTTTTTTTGATTGATATTGGTAGCTTAGACTGTCCTCTTTCAGAATCTGCCGGGTGAACCACGGTCACCCTTGAGCGTTTTGAGAAATTCAAGATGGCGTCCAAGATGGCCGCCGGTTTAGATTTTTGACTATAACTCCTGTTGTTTTGGGCCTAGAGAGATAATTTTGGTGCCTAACTATATGTTTTTGGGGATGAGGAATCCATTAAAACCATCAATGAGGTTGCTCAATGTTTGAATCTCAAGGAAAATCCAAAATGGCCGCCATTTTAACCATAACTTCCGTTATAACTATTCTATCATGATAATTTTGACCACTAATCCTATATATTTGGGGACAGGGAATCATTTGAAACCATCAGTGATATTGCTGAGGATTTGCCTTTTAAGATTATCAAGGATGGCAACCAAGATGGCTGCCATGTTAGGGTTATAGCCCTAACTTACATGGAAATTGGCATAGGATGATAATTGTATTTTCTAACCTTATGTTTCGTAGGCCAAGGAATCTAGTTTACACCATTAATAGCCTTGTTTAGGGATCTCATAATAAGGGAAATTCAGAATGGCAGCTGTGGCAGTGACCAAATATCTAGAAGAAATCAAGCTAATGACACTTACCTGTTTAGAGAGTAGATCATTTAGGGTCATTTCACTGTTATATCACTTAGTCATTCCGTATGATGCTGGAATAAGTCTTATTTCCAAGTCTGTTATGCCTGTTTGCAACCTGTGGCGTAACAGGCACAAAATATAGTACAATTCAGCCCATCAGCTGTGCAGCTACAAACACATGTTCTGCAAGGTGTTGCGCTCTTGCATCCGCATCTGATGAGACGCATGACAAACTCTGGAGCAAGTTCTGTCTCAACTGGAAAGGGGACTGGTTGCAGAGTTTTTAACTTTGTGTCCTTGATCCAGCCATGCAATTCTGGATCCATTTCCGGTGGACTCAATTGCTGCAGGGAACGCCAGACAATAGCTTGGTGATGAGCTCTTTTCACATTTTCTGCAAATGCCCCATTTGTTGGTGGAAGACTGCACAGTTTAGGTGGTGATGAGGCATGTCCAGTTTTGGATGCCCACACTCTCCAACGTGCTTCAGACATGGATTTGCAAGAGTGTACTCCATAACAAGCTGACATGAATGATGTAGCCTGTGCAATCACTGATTCTATTGGGGATTCAATACAGCCTAGAAGGGAGAGCGAATGCTGTCCTGCTCTCAGTACCTTTAAAGCAGTCCCTTTGCCAATTCCGTAATAGCAGGCCACAGTGTCACATCCTGTAAGAGCATGTGATGCGAGGATATCAGTAACCAAACCTGCATGTTTCTCCACTGTTTTGCCAATGTCAGTGACTGTTCTCTCCTTGATTGGTGATTCCATAGTGACATGATTCTTCATATGTTCAGTCTGGTAGTAATGCACCAGAAGAACAAAGACATCAGTGTCATCTGAGATAACAGTTATTGCACTTTGCTCATCACTTTGAGCACACATCATTACCTGCTGAACAATGATATTGTCTGCTTCTTCATGTGCTATTGCCATATCTGTTCTCCTGATAACAACACCATTACTGATCTCAAATGGGGCAGCCTCCTCCCCAACCACTATTAGTCTATGACTCTTGGTGCATTCATGAATCAAATCACCATCAACCATAAGGTTGACGAGATGGCCAATCAACTGTTTCTTGTTTTCAGATACTGTCAGTACTGTTTTCTGAGGTGGCAATGTACTGTTCACCTGCATCTGGTGGACTCGACATGCACCAGTGACCCTGGCACTTCTGGTGACACTCTTTGTGCTGTAATCATAGTATCGATCAAATACTAGATGTACGTCTCCTTTGTTGAGTAGCTTCGAAAGAGTGCTTTTGAGGTTCATTGCATAGTCCTTGATAGTACCATTTGCAGGCCAAGGAATCACCCAGAGTAGAGCTGAACCATCAATGACAAAATTTGATTTGTCACTTGGAGATGTACGCGCAGAGACCTCAACTTGAAGCTGTCGTTTCAAAGATGACTTTGATGTTGCAGGTCTCATTTCTCCTGCAGTATCAAACATTGATGTAGGCATTGGGGCCAGTTCATGAGACAGAACATCTCTAATGTCAATATCTCGACCACTAGCCTGGAGTCCAATAACTCTAGAGTAAATCACATTCATGTCATACACTTTGGTATCACCAACTTTCACATGTTTCTTTAGAGCAACCATGGTGACAACAGTTTTGTGAATTGTGTCATTTAGACCACCAGGTAATTTTTGACTGAACGTGTTCATGAGTTCTACCCCCTTCTGTACAGCATCATGTACATTGACTCTTGAGGTGCCATGTTCTCCTGTTGCAATGTTCAGTATATCATCATGGTGTTTTTCTGGACGTTCGGGCGCCAATTCTCTGATTGTGCTGTCTTGACAGCTATACCAATAATTTTAGCAGCGCGCACACATCTCCAGTAATATCTCTTAGCGGATTAAGTGGACAACGAGTGATCACGTGACCACACAAATAACCCGACAGTGCGTTTATTACACACTTCTAAGCATTCTGTTATTATCATCTGTCAGTGGAATGTTGAATCCGTGGCGTCGTTAGTGTTTAGGCGCCCTATATGTTGGTTATAGGCGTGATCTTTTAGGGAATTTTTCTTGACGAAGTGTTGGGATACACCTATGTTGTTCGGTGATTGCGGCGAGAAGCGATGCGAAGTGATACTATGCGTAGCGGGATCTCTGGGTAGGAGAATGATCGTCTGGTACTTTTTTTTTTAAATGTACAATGTGTTTTATCACGCTAAAAAAGATATTATCATGATTGTCTGTCAATAAAATGCTGTAGATAAAATGTTGAATGTTTGGCGTCGCTTGTGTCTTAATCATAAAAAAATGGAGATTACCTGTTCGTTGTTGTTCGGAGTGTCTCGCGACCGCATGTATATAGACTATAGAGCCAGTCCTTCCAGTCGCGTGCGCGTAAAATTTGAATTGGATAGACTGGTGTCAGTTCCTTTGAACTGTTGTGCGCCAACAATTAGGGGGAGGGGGGCGGCGGGGTAGGCTGTTGCCGTTCAGCTGGGTGGACTCGTGCATGAAGCACACATCATATAATGGGATCATATCTAACTACAACAAAAGCTCGTTTGTTCAAGTTATCAATTGAGTGTGGTGAGATACAACTGTAACAGCCATTGACATGCGGTCGCGGGCGCCTTTCTCCGCACAACTTCGCGTTTTCCATCAAAATATTTCATGCTCAATGCACACTTTTCCTTCTAGAATTGAGTCCTTCTGGATCAAGAGGGTCTATGCACTGTTCCAACTTAGCCCTAAGGGCTTCTCTGTCCTTAGCATCATTGTCTATTCGAGCTTTACCCTCTTCTTTATGTCTGACATCAGCCTGTTCACAAATGCAATCTACCATGTCATCTAGATCTGCCTCTAATTGACTGCATGAATGGAGACTCAATGCCCAAACCTTTAGTGTCTCTGGCTTAAGTGTGATCCCTATGATTCCACCAGGGGCATGGCCGTATCGCATGAAGGTTGTCTCTATAAACATATCACTCCAGATACCATTCCACAGTCCACGCTGATGTCTCATGACATGTTCCCCCTTCATGAAGTGAACAAGTACATCTTGGGGAAGTGCCTCCATTGACCTCAGGTAACACATACCATATCTTGCATAGTGAACGTGACCCGCCGCAAAGAAGTAAGGGAGCATTTGTTTGAAAGCTTCCAGATGTAGCAACCAATCAGCCTCTCGTTCTGCTCGCACAAATTGCATGATGATGAACATAGGTTTGATCAAAATGTCTATCCACAACTTAGCTGTCTTACTCCTACTGGCTATGTCTTCCAAGACTTGCATGACATCTGCCTTGGATTCAAGTGTGTGGTTGGTGAGTATTCCTCTAAGGACTTCTTCTGCAAGCATCCTTAAGGCTCTTACATTTTGAGGATATTTCTTCCCAGTCAGCATTTTAGACACTCCTCCAAAGACATGACTCAAAATTTCCTCTAACCCACTGTTCTCCATCAGAGACCCAATGCAACCTATGAAACTCATCAAGGAATGCATGCCTCCCAGGCGTGGGATCACATCTGAGAACTGATCTGGATATGCCCATTTCACCTGTAAAGCAACTTTGTAGAGTTGCAAGTCACACGTAAATAGCACAAACTTCTGGCCCATGCTGTGTGTCAGCTTCTGAGCTTCAACCATTGCTGTCATTATCATATCAGGATGTGAGGGCGCGAGATCAATCAACGGTAGGTATGCTGTTTTTGTCTTGGGCTGTTGTGCTTGCCCCTGAGTCCGAGTAAGTGCAGTATTGTACCCATTATACTCTGGGCAGTTTGGCTTCTGAACGACATCTTGGACAAAGGCAAAGTCAATCTCCTCAGCCCTTCTCTTTGAGAGCACTTGTTGGGCAAGTAATTTGAGAGGGAGGACTGATTTAACAGCTGCACTTGCTGGCATGTTTGGCTTCTTGGGACCATTGTACCTCATTATGTTATTTTCATACTCAATTGGCTCAGACATTTCTTCCTTCGAAATTCTTGGGATAGTTTCCTGCTTGCAATCATCAGCATCCAATCCTGTTTCAGGTTGTGTAACCAGGATTGCTAATGAGTGTGTTGAGAGTTTCCCATTTTGAGATGATATCTCAGCATCAAAATTATCTACCACCACTTGCACCAAACCTGTTGATGCATCACTTATACCAGGACAGGAACGATTCAATGTTGCAACTTTGGCTGCTGATTGCCTGTGACGCAAGACCTCATCATAAGAGCATGTTACTCCAAAAGAATGCATAGTTTTGATTGTCTTTTTTGACCTGCCCAATTTGGTACCAAGTGTTATCTGCAGTGTAGTGGGGCTGTTTCTTGTAACCCCTGTCATTATTGACCCAATCAGTATGGCTGGAAAGGTTCTATCCAATCTCAGGGATACTTTGCTAAGTAGTGCCATCATTGTTTCACTCACTTCCCCTAGTGCCTTTTCTTTGTTGATAGATGTTGAATAGTGGTTTTTATCTAGGTCTATTTCCTTGATTTCGCGGGCAATTTGCTTGCTTATTCTACTCAACATAGTATCAGTGTCATCATCATCATCCGCATCTACCAGTCTCAAGGATTTTGCTGCCTTGCTCTGAAAACAGACAATATCAGCTAAACCTACTGAATGCAACACAACAAGATCATCTCCAAAGGATTCTGACAACTTCCTTAGAAGCGTTTTACGTGACTGAATGTTACCACCATTCTCTGTATACATCTTATACAGTTCTACTGAATTCCAAAGCTGAGACTGATCTTTCATCACCACATCAATAACATACTGTAGGGCAGAATCATCTGGTTCAGTCTTCAAGCTTTTAGCCGCTGCAAAAGTTATATTTGAAGGAGCCAGGAAGCGGGTCCTACAGTCAGCATGATACCTTGCCTCAGCAGCATGGAGATCTCCTGTTATACCTTGAATTCTGAACCTAACTTGCTCAGCCCAATCATCATTTCTACCACAACATGCAGTTAAGATGGATTCTTCCAAAGTTGTTGTCCTATCTGGGCTATTCAGCTGTCGGAATTTGTATGCAGGCCTCCAACGTGATGGGTTCTTTTTGTCCTTTTCAAGCTGACAAGTCTGCCCACAGAACAAACAGTCCACACAGACATCAAAAACTCCACTAGTTGATGATTTCCTCCTTGTTTTTGGTGGAATGTTGGAGGGAGGTGCCTGAGAACACTTTCTCTTATAAAACAGTTTAACCTGACGGCTAGATGTGTATGTTGAAACACAACCTTTATGACAGTTAATAGTGAAATCTGCATTATTGTCCAGTTTTTCCTCCAATGAATGATGCACACCATCATCATAAATGATACTGTGTTTGATTATATTACGGATTCTGGTGGAGCCTGCCACAATAAGACGCTCTAACTTGTCATCACAGTTGAATTTCCAATTGAAAAAACAGTTTCCCTCTGCCATACTTGCACCTTGTCAGCGTGTATCACTCAAAACATCTAGAAACTGCAAGATGGAGTTGTGTATTGACTTAGGTTAGACTTGTAGGCATTGGTACTGTTTCTTCTCACATGCCTCAAGATATAACACTTATTTTGTCATAGAAGGGCAGGGGTTGCCTATGTTTCACATACATTTTCTCCAAGGAAATGATCTCAACACAACTTTCTAGGTGTAGGCTGGAGATGAAATGATGACAGCTTGTAAGCACTTCTAAGCCTCCTATTGAAGAGCATGTTACTGGTAAGTGATAATAGAGAATCAGCAGAACCAATGTTAATACTTTGAAGCAGTGTAAGCATCAGGCCAAACCCAAAGCAGCACTCTCTGTTTTCAATAATTAGATTGCATGTCATTGAAGACAATAGTCTTGGTAAGTCAAATATTTCTGGAGACTGTTGCAGGTTCACCATAAAAGGTGCTTTTCTGAGAATATACTGCAGATGAGATTAAACAGTGCATGTGTAAAATCAAAGGAAGATGACAGTTTACAAGCACTTCTGTGTCTCCTGTTGGGCAAGTAAGTAACTGGTTAGTGACTACGGAATATTTGCAGAATCAATGTTGGTAGATTATAGCAAAAGTGCAATCAAGGCAATAACAATGAAGGGCCCACTCTTTACAGTACTTGGGTCCACCTTGAAAAAATCTCTTTGTAAGTCAATGATTTTAAGAGAGCATATGATACAACTACTGCCAATGGTTTTAATGAAATCTGTGGCCTCAAATCATATCATTACAAACTAGAATTATCACCCTAGACTAAAAGGAATGGGAGTTAATATTAAAACACTAACACGGCGTCCGTCCATGACGCCATCTTGGATTTCCGTTAAAGGTGAACCTTGTACAACCTCATGGATGGTTTTATTGGATTCCTTGGCCCCAAAAACATATAGATAGACACCAAAATTATCTCTCTAGTCCTAAAACAACGGGAGTTATAGTCGAAAATCTAAACCGGCGGCCATCTTGGATGCCATCTTGAATTTCTCAAAACGCTCAAGGGTGACCGCGGTTCACCCGGCAGATTCTGAAAGAGCACACCTTAAACTACCTATATCAGTTGAAAAAAAAACTTTATAAAAAATTTCTAGGTTCACTCAAAAAAGTGGATTTGGCTACCGGACTATTTCTAAGATCTTTGCTTCCTTGTGTTTTGGACAAAAGTAGTCTCAGCATTGAAATACTCAAGGTGATCCTGATGAAAGAGTGAGACATCTTGAGACATCAATTCCAAAGTTATAGATCCAGACAACATTTTCTTGAGGAACTTTTAAGCATTAATGGGTTAAGATATTGCTTTTGTTATTAGATGATATTACCGCACATGTCATACCATGCATGTGCTCCAGATGAGAAAGGGTTAAGTGATTATGTGACTTTATGCATGGACTGGTCCTCCCTCGCCTGCGATCAATCCTCAGACTGCTCATCAAGCCATGATAGACCTGCACACACTGACACATGCTAGGTAGATGACACTGCTTAATGAAGAATAAAGCTGTACTTAAGTCCTTATGTGACTTCTTTATATTCATGGATTGCTTGCTCCATTACAAAATCTCTGGCACCTCTCAACTCTCATTAATTTAATGGATATACCAATAAACGATACAACATCATCTCTTCAACTTGAAATATTTTGTCTGTAAGCTGTACCATTCTTTCTAATTTAACTTTAGAATTATGCAAAAGTTTGCAAATATTTGAAGGAGAGTTGAAGATTGTGATGCAAATAGTATTTCTTCTTTATTTTCTATTCCCAGATATATTTTGTTAGAAAGGTTTTCCCAATGTTGTTCAGCCTATATTTATTTATTTATTCATTTGATTTTATTTATTGTTTTATTATTATTATTATTATTATTATAATTATTATTATTATTATTATTATTATTATTATTATTATTATCATTATTATTATCATTATTATTATTATTATTATTTTTTTTTTGGGGGGGGGGGGGGGGGGGGAAGCTGCTTCTAATATAAATGGCCAGAGTGTCACAGTTGGTTAATATTTCAGTATCACTAAAGACCTTGTGACCGCAATTACCTATAAATGTCACATATATATATATATATGCATTTTTGTTGCCATAGCAACAACCTGGTGACTATCAAAAGGCATCGAGGCAAATGTCAATCTTAATGTCAGTACTTATTTATGGAGGATGAACATCATTAGAAACGGACTCAGCACAGTAGAGATGGGCTTAGGAGTGGAGAATAACCTTCACCAAATGGAAATGGGAATTCCCAGAAATTTCCAGGATAATTCTGGGAAAATGCCAGGATTTCCTTGGAAGTCTTCGCTTCATTTGATAAGGAAAGGTGAATTAGGGCTTTTCCTTCAGATGTGCTTTTCAACAGCATGCATAATTGATATGTCCATACTATTTCTTAGCTATATTTTGAGAATGTTGATGCAAAGTGCTATTTCTATCCCCAGATAGAATACTATTAAGTATACTATCCAGATAACATCCCCTGTCTGTATACTTAAGATACGAAGATATGGTAGGTTATTTAGTCAGGAAGTTGAGAGATATTGAGAGAGAGAGAGAGAGAGAGAGAGAGAGAGAGAGAGAGAGAGAGAGAGAGAGAGAGAGAGAGGGGAGGGGGAGGGAGAGAGACAGACAGGCAGAGACAGACAGGCAGAGACAGACAGACAGACAGAGTTGCAACAACATCTTCAAAATCAACTAAAAGTAAGATTATATTAGGAAATGTCAATGCACCAACCACAAACCAAGCATTATAATGGTGCAGTATTATTGAGGATTCCATCCCTTGCGTAGATTACCTGCCAGTTCCAGGGATGATTTACCTGGAAACGAAGCACATTCCAATCAGACTCCACACTGAAATCAATCAGAGGTAGTAATTACAGTGCTTTGATAACAAAGCCAGGTGATATTTACCTTTGATTACTCTGAGACAGGTAAGGCATTGTAGCCAGCCCACCTGTTGATACTCTAGTCTGATATCAATCAGCCATTGTTTTTTATCAATAAAGATGTCCTAGGCTCTGACATTTCTATGTGTATGCAGGATCTAGAATCAATAAACTCACATTAAAAACAGAGGGAGAATCTCTCTCTCCCCCTCTCTCTCTCCCCTGCCTGAGAGAGAGAGAGAGAGAGAGAGAGAGAGAGAGAGAGAGAGAGAGAGAGAGAGAGAGAGAGAGAGAGAGAGAGAGAGAGGGAGGCAGGGAGAGAGAGAGAGAGAGAGAGAGAGAGAGAGAGAGAGAGAGAGAGAGAGAGAGAGAGAGAGAGAGAGAGAGAGAGAGAGAGAGGGGAGGCAGGGAGAGAGAGAGGGAGACAGAGAGACAGAGAGAGAGAGAGAGGGAGGCAGGGAGAGAGAGAGGCAGGGAGAGAGAAAGAGAGAGATTCGTCACAGACTGTCACATAATGAACCTGGTGTTAATATTGACAGCTGTGCATGATAAACCTAATCCCTACATAACACTACATTTACCTTTGAACATCCTGCAGTTTTTTGTCTTGTTCTTTTCTTTATATAACAAAGGCAGTGTGACCAGGTTGAAGTGTAATGAACTAGAACTTCTGGGTGAATAGGTTTATTATAGATAATCAATAAAAGAATTTGATTTATCCTCAGCTTAGTCATGATTTGCTTGATTAAATAAAAACACCTATTTCTATAAAATCTAAATTGTTTCTTTTCTTTATGTAGCAAAAGCGGTTTGAACTCTGCTGCCTTGAGGAAAAGCGATACACGGAAGCACTTTAGTTTGAAGGTGTTATGAACTAACCCTCTGGGTGAATAGGTTTCTTATGGATACTCATTAAGAGAAATTGATTTATCATCATCTTGGTCAATATGAACATGTTTTGCTTGATTAAATAAAAACACCTATTTCTATACAAACATTGTTTCAAGTAATGCATCTGCTTGATGTTGTTAGGGATGGAAGTAGAGAGTAAATCTGTTGAGGAATTACACTCCATACTAAAACCAGCATGCAAAAACTGAGAGAAAGAGGGGAAAGGAGGTAAGGTGGGGAGGAAGAGAGAGAGAGAGAGAGAGAGAGAGAGAGAGAGAGAGAGAGAGAGAGAGAGAGAGAATTGATCAAGTACGGGTCAACTAAAGGGACAAGCTTAGCCTAAACTGGAGCTATATTCTTTCATCTGTAGGAAAGTATAAAATGTTGCCTAGAGCTCCCTGATAATGGATCATGATCAATATTTACCCCCATCCTGAGCTCTCAGCTACGAATCAGACACCCAGCTCCTGGGAATAACAATACGAAACATAACCAAGTTGATACGAACAGTGACATTAAAGAATTTCTGTGTAGTTTTTTACCTGTTGCAAGATGTGTTGCATCACAAACACTATTTATGTATTTATATAATATATATAGTATATATATATATATATATAGATATATATATATATCTATATATATATATATGTGTGTGTATATATATATGTATACATATATATGTATATATATATAATATATATATATATATATATATATATATATATATATATATATATATATATATATATATATATATATATATATATTGGGTGTGTGTGGAATAATAGTTGTGTTCGTACTGCATATAACCAGATTGTATATGTACAAATATATATAAATAAATATGTATATATATATATATACACACACACACACGCACACACACATACACACACACACACACACACACACATGACTTCTTATAATGCAAATTTAATTTTTAAAATTATTGCTCGTAAAATTCTGAATTTGGGATCAGAACTGTTTTTGTGAGATATTATAAGAAATCATTAGGGAAATGATGGAGAGATCAGAAGAGAAACCTTTATAATCAAGAGAAAGCCAGGAGGAAGAGCTAACACAATCCAGCCTCCGATCTCAGAGAATAACAACGCTCTTTTGCCGAAATAACAATGATTGCGTGGAAATCAATTCCTGCAGAGAAATTAACATGGTTCTGATCGTGACAGAGTCTCCCTTTGAAGTCATTTGTGAATAGAGCGCAATATTATTGTACTTTGCTTTGCAACTGGTTCCAATTCAGTGAAATTGATGTATTTGTTTCCAGCAGTGGTTCTCAGATGATTTGGCTGAGATATTAATGTGGGAAATGTTGTTGAGGCAGGAGAGCATCATATGATTCTGTAGCGTAAAATTGAGATGCTTCTGGACCCAATCGTGATAGGTCCACCTCAAAAGCCCTCACTATTTTAAGAATGTCTCCCTGATTAAAACAAATTGTTGAACATATCTTAAATAGAAATGCACCATGTAGCGTAAAATTGAGACCCTTTTTGACCCACTCATTTCTGGACCACCTCAAAAGCCCTCACTGCTTTAGGAATATCTCACTGATTAAAACGAAATGTTGAAAATATTTCAAGTAGAAATGTACACCTAGGTCTGACTATCAGCTTTTCAATCAATACTACACAAATCCATGCTTTATCCTAAATCATTGTCATAACTGTCATATATGAAGATGACACTAATTTCAAGGCCTGGTTTGGTAAGAGTCGGGACTTGATGGTGTTGTGTATAGAAATCAGTACATTTTTGGGTTCCTTGCAGAAATTTGCAGGAGCTGCAGGAGAATTCAAACCAAACCCTGTGCATCCGGCTCCAGGTAATTTCGAGCCCTGGTTTGGTAAGAACGGGACATGAAAGGGTTAAATCTATGAGAAGGTGACACTAATTTCAAGCCCTGGTTTGGTAAGAACGGGACATGAAAGGGTTAACTCTATGAGAAGTTGACACTAATTTCAAGCCCTGGTTTGGTAAGAACAGGACATGAAAGGGTTAACTCTATGAGAAGGTGACACTAATTTCAAGCCCTGGTTTGGTAAGAATGGGACATGAAAGGGTTAACTTTATGAGAAGGTGACACTAATTTCGAGCCCTTTTAGGTACGAACGGGACATGAAAGGGTTAACTCTATGAGAAGGTGACACTAATTTCAAGCCCTGGTTTGGTAAGAACGGGACATGAAAGGGTTAACTCTATGAGAAGGTGACACTAATTTCAAGCCCTGGTTTGGTAAGAACGGGACATGAAAGGGTTAACTCTATGAGAAGGTGACACTAATTTCAAGCCCTGGTTTGGTAAGAACGGGACATGAAAGGGTTAACTCTATGAGAAGGGGACTACTGTGTCGAGCAGGATACAGTGGTTCCCAAGATAAAGGCATTTTTGATACCAGACACAAAAAAACCTCCCTCTGCTGTGTCCAATTACAATTAAGTGGTGCTGTGCAGACTGATCTAGAGTTTTTACAAGAGCACTAGATCGTGACTGCTGCCTCAAGTAGCGTAGTTCTACAGGAATTTACTGTTACTGCTACCTTGTCTATTGCATTCAGATTCACAGTCAGGCACCCAATTTGTAGTTCAACCCTCTCATTGGGGATTCGGATTTGGAATATCGTTTTTTGTCACATTTTTGCCATATTGTGTCTAAGTTGCGACTAGCCAGTTGTAACTGGTGGCCTGGTCGCTATATAAATGTGTGGCTTTGTGGAGGGATATCTAGGAGCCTTCTGCAACTGAAAGACCACTTGGAACCTTTTGAATTTCTTCCCGGTTCCGGGTTTATATCTCGTCGCAATATGAACTAAGCTGTTGAAACTCATCCCTTCCGTCCTTCCTTTCTTCAACCCTTTTATGCTGAATGGTGTTATATTTGTCTGAGACATTCCTAGGAAATATTTGTAATTAGTATATTGCCAACATTAACCCTTTAACCCATTTATGCTTGAGAGTTACTCTGAAAATATTTGTCTAGATCTATGATACTTTTGATGATAAATTTGGAATAAAGAGTAATTTTAAAAAAAAATTGAAATAGCATTGCAGGTAGGGTTCTGATAAACAGTACTCTTTAAACTATTTTACAAATATGCTCTGGTCACAAAGGTATAACTAGAATAGTCAGGGCAGTTTTTTGCTGCCACAGGCATGAGTGGGTTAAGTAGAAGAATCAACAGTTGTTACTCCAGTTATGCACCTCTGTATCCTTAGGAGTGGCAAAAAAAACTGTGAACAATTAGTACTGCCTTGTAGCTCACTAAA
>CAWWDR010000220.1:0-2500 GCA_963942565.1 Maea johnstoni
ACACTATTGCATTAGCAATGTTGATGCTTATATCAGCACACATTTTGATGATATAACTGTTTTATATTGAAAACATTCTCTTACTGGTCTTGGCAATGTTCCAGTCAGTTCAGACACCAATACGGATTACTCGTGTTCTCTTGCGAATACCCTGCAGGATAAAAGATATAAAATATGAGATATCACTGATATAACTAACCTTACTCTAAAATCTACAGTGCCGGCATTTAATTCCTGCACTAAATACGTGGGCAGCCACTGAATGATACACAATCATACGCCCGATTGCGATCCAGTTTCCTGGCCATGGATGCATGAATGGCCTCACACCTGAAAGTAACTTTGATTCGCAAGCTACGTTGCTCATTTTAAAATGTTATTATCCATGGGTGTTTGTACAACCGGGCACTGACAGGCGTTCAGTAGACTGGTAAGGGAATTAAATGTCTCTACTGTATAGTGCAACCTTAATTAGTGGACGAAGTTGCCTTTTCCGCATGACTTTTTTTAATACGCTGCCCCCCCCCCCCCAATAATTCATACAGGGCATTTTCGGATTGATTATATTTTATATACATTATCGACATTAATTCCTGGACTAAATGAGTGGGCAGCCCGGCCATGATACACAACCGTACGCCCGATTCCCTTCCAGTGTTCAGGCCATGGATGTACTATATGAATGACCTCACAATTGAACGTAACTTTGATTCGCAAGCTACACGGGTTATTTTTGTGTTTAGCCTATTGACATATTATCCATGTAATGGTGAAAGGTAACAGGCAGTTGATTGCAACACGCTGGACCACTGACCTTGCCCTTAATAAAAAGAACTGCATTAGTAAACATAAGTGATAAGGTGATAATCTGCACTATCCACCAACAAGCCAGGCAATAACTGTTTACTATCCACCAACAAGCCAGGCAATAACTGTTTACTATCCACCAACAAGCCAGGCAATAACTGTTTTGTTATACCGAACATTTTATAGCAAGCGGCAAAATCATAATACAAGAGCTAATCTCAATGTTTTAACTTGTTGCCAACTTGACTCTTTGCCCTTTATTGCACGACTTTGCTTCATCTCCGTAGTTACGGTCGCCACGTTATTGCTAAGTGTTTGTTGACACGTGCGTGTTTGTGTCCGTTTGTTGGCACAACGCAACACTGTTGCATTGTTTCATTGTGTACGCACGGACGGTCATTGTTGTGCATTGTTGTGCATTGTTGCGCCACGGGATAGGGGAGATTATTGACTGGCAATTATTCACCTGCTTGTGCTATTATTCCACTTTTTCTGACAGATAGTGTGAATTATAAAATGACTCTTAATATAGGGTGAGGTATAACAAAGAAGATTATGTACGACATCTGTGATTATTGATCTTGCTATCCGAACCCACCATCAGAGATCAGTCACTAGTGTAGGAAATACAGGGACTTTAATTAGAAGCGAAGGGAATTGCTTGAATTAATCTACTCGGAGATAAGCTTTGCAGCCTTTTAGCAAGTGGAGGTCACGGACGTTCCGATTTTCCAAAAACAACAACAACTTATTTCATTAAGAAATGAATATTCATTAGTTGAGATGTATTAACAATGCCATGTTTATTTTATTTTAGAACGTGCTGACGAGGTACAAAGGTCAGTATAACACTAAACACCGCTTAAATGGATACATTGGCGATTGTAAAGAAGACATGACAGCGATAAGCAGTTATGTAAATAATGTGTGTTAGGTGGACGCGGACACAGTTCACGATGGGTGGGCTACATGGTATAGGTAAAGCAAGGGATAATAAATGATAACTATTATTAGAGCAACGATTATTAAAGCTTTTATCCAAGCGTAACATCAGGGGACTTGATGATGTGAGACCGTTGGTATAGAGTGATAAAAGCTTGTAAATGGTATATGCTTGCATCAGTCAATGTAGTTTAGCAGATAAATGAATCGTTAAGTCGTCATCACATATATGAAATATTTAAAGTAACTGAGTGATCATTATAAATAATACGCAATAACCGACTGTTATGGGTTTTTGCGTATCAAAATAATTTTCTATTTTTTATTTGATGAATTGATTTTCTGCATTCAATAAATAATACATACAAACATAGGGGGGGGGGGGGGAATTGATGATAAGCAGCAGTATCATGAATAACATCAATCATGGCAAGAGCAGAATCCTTCTTGAGTGGATTTTGTTCATGCAAAGGAAGGAAGGGATGAGTTTTTACGTCGCTTTTGACAACAGCTTAGGTCATATAGCGACGAGATAGAAAACCGAAACAGGACAAAAAATCCCGCTCTCTTTATGAAGAGTACCAAGGTGTCTTTCAGTTGGAGGAGGATCATAGGCAGTGGTTCACAACACCGCTCATTTATAAAGCGAGCAAGCCAACCCGCTTCGGGGGGGGGGGGGGAGGAGAGAGATTCAGTGGAGACAGTGAGAAAGTTGCCAGTAACTTGGGGTAAGGTGGTGTTTTCGCCGAGT
>CAWWDR010000220.1:7500-17636 GCA_963942565.1 Maea johnstoni
AATGAAGTACTTGCTAACTAAACATCTTTTGGGGAGATCAATTCATAACATCCTGCATCGACCATGTTCTCATACAATACGTAAATGCTACAGTCATACATCAATATCTTTACAATGGCCAGTATGGATTTTAAAGGGCGCATAGAGACAAGCGGGTAAAAAAACAATACTAGTTGCCAACGTATGCCTGGGTTTATTCATACGGTTATGCGTTTTAACATTCCTAATCACAAGAAGAAAGAAGCAGGAACAGAATGAAGAGGTGTTCCGAGGAGGGATTATAATGGTTACACCATAGTGCAGAGAGAGAGAGAGAGAGAGAGAGAGAGAGAGAGAGAGAGAGAGAGAGCATTTCACCTGTCAATACATTTGCAAACATTCAGATGTTTACCAAGAGAGAATGACTGCCAGTATATTCACCTGTTAATAGCCATTGCAGACATTCAGAGATGTTTACCAAGAGAAAGTGATTGACAATATCTTCACTTGGCAATACATATGCAGACATTCTGAGATGTTTTCCAAGAGATGAGAACGTCTCCTAGTATTTTCACCTGTAAACACCAATGCAGTCATTTAGAGATGATTGCCAAGAGAGAGTGACTGTCAGTATATTCACATGTTAATACCATTGCATACATTCAGAGATGCTTAATAAGAGAAAGTGATTGACAATATCTTCACCAAGCTATACAAATGCAGACATTCTGAGATGTTTTTCAAGAGAGAATGATTACCAATATCATCAACTGCCAACACCTATGCAGACATTTGGAGATGTTTACCAAGACAGAGTGATTGTCAGTATCATCATTTCTCAATACACTTGCAGACATTCTGAGATGTTTTTCAATAGAGAGTGATATTCAAAATCATCAACTGTCAGTGCCTATGTAGGTATTCCAAGATGATTTGTAAAGTTCTTATTTTGGTCATGGTATTTGCTGATTGCCTAGTAGGCATTTATGGAGACACTATGAATAGGGTGTACATGACAAGGCCAGAGTGTGACAATACCAGTGGCGTAGCATATTTTGGACCTGAGACAGAGACAGAGATTGTCCAAGCTTTCTCAGACACGGGCTGTGCGAGTCGTTGTTCCCGAGCTGCAGACTGCAACTCCTTCAATTACAACAGTAACAATGGTTCCTGTCACCTGAATGCAGGAGTTGTGAGAAAGAATATAAGTCGACTGACAGAAGTTGCGAATTACAGGTACTATGAATTCCATGAAGAGGTGAGCAATTTTGTTATCATTACAAATAAAGTTGTTTATATATATATATCTATATGTAAATAGCTAGTTTTCCAGTGGTAGGACAAGGTTTTCTCGGCGCTTGTGCATGTGCGGGTTGTGCTGATGCCATGAAATGGTTGCCTTAGGTCCGATAGTGGGTAACACTTTTTTTTTTAGATTTTGGGCATTTAACGCCTTTATTTGCAAAGAAATACCACGTTTTCATGGCAACTGAATGATGCAATTGTTTTATAATGTGTTTCATACAATCTAATACATCTATAAATAATAATGTATCTATAAAATGATACAATGTTGCAAAAAGGTAACTCTCTCTCTGTTTGCCCTCTATCAAATTGCTGCAGTATTTCTTTAAGATGTCAATATAGTAATTTTTTATGCATCCCGTATTCTCGCATTCGTATTGCACCCTGTATTTTCTGAATTCTCTATTAGACGTCTGCTAATTCCTGGTTGTATAAAAACCATGCTATGATATTAAGAAATAAAAACACGTCAATGACACAGGTAGCTTGCAAATCAATGTTACATTCAGTTAAAACGTCTTCCATACATCCATGCCAAGGAAACTGGAGAGCAAACGGGCATACCGTCTTTTATTATGCAAGGGCTGCCCACCCTTTTGGTGCGGGAATTAAATGTCGGCACTGTACTCTCAGGTAGACTATAGTTAGATAATGGGGAGGAGCTGCTCTAACACAGTGCAGCTGCTCTATGTGGGTAATGTGTTTAATATGATGTAATTTGTGTAAATATGGACATTTTTACATTTCCACAAATGTCAAAGCCTACATCATTTTCCTAATAATCAAATCAGTTATGAATGTCTAGGCAATCACCAGCAGGGGGAGAGACTATCGACTACAAAAGTTCCCAAAGGCACACAAGCAAGACATGTTTTAGGTCCTTTTCTTAATGTTCAATTCGACTAAAACATGGTCACCTTATACATGTATTTTAGGTAAGAAATGCTAAATATTTTGCCTGTTATATGGTAGAGTTGAAGCTAAGGGTATTATGGAGAGAATTATATCTCATTTTTCTAATATTGACATGTGGGTGGGAGCTCTTTTGCCATGGTTATTTTCTGATTCAATGAAAATCTGAATTAGGCACATAAGAGCACAATATTTGAAGCAGCATTGTTGGTTGAATTATAACAACCTTACATCTTTTCATAATTTCAAAGGGATCTTTTATATTCCAATTTCCTCATATATGCACGAAAGTTGATTTTAAGAAACACTAAAAAAAAGCTTTTATGAACCTTAGAGTGGATATAGGATTATCTATTTTTCCTGGAGAAGATGTTGTTTCCTCTAATTTAATAAACCAGTTATCATCGTAACTTACTCCCAGCGTTCTATTGTAGCTGAATACTAGTAGCTAGGCTCTTCCCCTCCCATATGGCACATATTGTTTTCATTAAAAACAAGGGGAGAAAGCCTTTTCAAAGATAGATGAAATATCTTAAAACGAAAGGTACCTATACTCCTGAAAACGATTATAAAATGATAAAGTTGGCAACACCAGTGATGAGTGATGGGATTAATATGTTTGTTGTTATATCATCCTGCACCAGGTGCTGTTATAATCACAAATAGGGAACAAAGAAGGGGCCATAATTTCATTTAACCAATATGAAAATCAGCGTTGATTTATTATTATTATTATTATTATTATTATTATTATTATTATTATTATTATTATGATTATTATTATCATCATTATCAAATATTATTATTATTATTATTATTATTATTATTGTTATTATTATCATTATTATTATTATTATTTGTCCATCATTATCTTATTAACTATTATTATAATTATCATTATAACTATTATAATTATTAGTATTATCATTAATATTATCATTAATATTATTATTACTACTAATATTATAATTATCATTACTATTATTCATTATTATCTATATATTGATACCCTTATTTTAAGTTTTCTCGGCAGTTTCACATTGCCGGACTCCACTGCCATTGTGATTCTTTTGCCTTCGGTTTCCCATTGGTGGGGAAACTTTTGCTTTTTTGAGATTTTGGCATTTAATGCCTCTATTCTTGAAAAATGGTCCTGTTGCCAATGGCAATGCCTGATACAATGTATTTCATACACTGTGGTAAACTGTATATATATAAAAAATATATACAATGTTGCTCTCCCCCTCTTTCAACTCTATCTATAAAAGTATACAATGTTGCATAAAGGCTCCAACTCTACACCATACGGCATCAGGGTGACAGGGAGAATGAGTGCATGTGTACTCAGACCTGTGGTGTTACAACTCTCCCCCATCTATCTGTATTTCTGTCTACCTCTATCTCTCCTACCTCTCTCTCTCCTTCAATACTCTCTTCTCTGTCTCTGCCTGTCTGTCTGTCTCTCACTCTCTTGCTTTAGTCTTTTAGATTGCCCAAGCATTTGTCATCAATCTTTATAACAAGTTTTCTTATTGAATACTTAAATTTATATGGTTTTGGTGATCGAATGGGCCCACTACATTATAAAATATTGTTTCACGCTGGCTGTGTCAAACCACTTTTATTCTCTCAGTGCTATATTGTCATTGTGCACGCTGTATCTTTCTGTATAGGCTATTTCCTTATAACTCTGTATAGCACATATTTCCTTTCTTGCATTCATTGTACATTTTTTCTCTCTCCTGTGTTGTTTTCTTATATTTGTAATTTCCGTACTCATCCTTTTGCATGTTCTTATTTACATTCTGTACTTTCTGTACTTTCTGGTGGAGGAAATTGGAGTAAGAAAACCACCGGCTTATGCCGAATCACTGGCAACTTTCTCATGCTTTGACCGGGATTCGAACCCATGCAGGGGTGAAAGTCAGCTAGCAATCTTAGACTACAGGACAGATTGACTTATTTATATAGTGGTCGCCCAATTGTTCGAACATGCCGAACAGCATTTGCTTTGCATCCAATTATGATCATTCAATGCATTTTGGCATCTTTGAAAAAAAGCGACCATGGATAAAAATTACATTATAGAAAATAGCTGGACCTTTGGTAGTCCAGCCAGCCAGAACAGACTGTTAAACAAAAGTTTATTCACCTATTTATGGCCCAACCAAACAGGAAACTCTGCCAGACCGCTCCAGAAAGGTAGATGAAGCCTCTTTGAGCGATCGATTTAACCATGCCCCCAATATGATTTTCCTTGCGTCATAGGGTACCACAACTTGACTATATGACATACAGATGTGTTTTCAGGCGGTACCTTATCTTGGAAATTGTGATCGATTCTGAACACTACTCATTTATCAAGTGTTCTATTTTTTTTGGCATTTGCTGTTGGACACTCACCCATAACATGGGGAGGGGGGAGAGGTGATTGCTTACATCCTTTGTTTCCTCTTTTCCTTTTCTCGTCCCTGTAAATTCATTTTCACATCTCTTTGCAACATTTTGTTCTTTGCAACATTCTTAACACTACTTATTTAGCATGCTTTCTTTTTTTGGCACTTGCTGTTGGACTCCAACATCCTATGTCTGCAGTGTAATCAATGCTGCGCTATAAAAACTAAAACGTGCCTATTCTTTGCAAGCAGGGGGCCTGCTATAAGGTGGGCCTGAACTTTTCATTTTTTTCTTTCTAATTGATGCTGGTGATAACTCATGACTGAGAACTAGAATCCAAAAAGACAAGAGCAACGCCAATAATTCAGTGAGTGGTTAGGGTAGTTTGATTGTGTTCTGTTATTTATATACTTATTTTTTTATGCTTTGCCTCTAAACCTAATGCACATCATTGATTATGACCTAGAATCTAATCCTGTACTGTGTACGGGGCCTGCTAGTCATTATTATTATTATCATTACTATTTTATTTATTATTATCATTATTATTATTATTAGTATTATTATTATTATTATTATTATTATTATTATTATTATTATTATTATTATTATTATTATTATTATTAATACTATCTTTTTAATTGTTGTCATTAATTTCATTATTATCATTATGATTGATATTATTTTTCTAATTATTATTATTATTATTGTTATTATTATTATCATTATTATTATTATTATTATTATTATTAGTAGTAGTAGTAGTAGTAGTAGTAGTATTGATACTATTATTATCATTATTATCAATTATTTTTATCATTATTATTATAATTATTACCATTATTATTATAACCTTATCATTATTGTTATTATCATTATTACTTTATAATTGCCATTATCATCATCATCATCACTTTTTTCATCATTATCATTACTATCATTATCATTATTATCATTATTATTAACATTATCATTATTATTATTATTATTATCATCATTATTATGATTAGAAGTAGTAGTAGTAGTAGTAGTAGTAGTAGTAGTAGTAGTAGTAGTAGTAGTAGTAGTAGTAGTAGTAGTGGTAGGGGGGGGGGTGATCGATTGCATCCTATGTCTGCAGTGTAATCAATGCTGCGCTATAAAAACTAAAGCGTGCCTATTCTGTGCAAGCAGGGGCCTGCTAGTCATTATTATTATTATTATTATTATTATTATTATTATTATTATTATTATTATTATTATTATTATTATATTATTATTATTATTATTATTATTATTATTATTATTATTACTATTTTTATTATTAATACTTTTATTATCATTATTATCAAATATTTTTATCATGATTATTATTATTATTATTATTATTATTATTATTATTATTATTATTAGTTGTAGTAGTAGTAGTAGTAGTAGTAGTAGTAGCAGTAGCAGTAGTAGTAGTAGTAGAAGTAGTAGTAGTAGTAGTAGTAGAAGTAGTAGTAGTATGGAAAATGCATTACTGAAAAATTGAAACAAATGGAAGTATTAGGATTGAATGCCTAACCATATGCTTTATTCTGAAAATCACTAAGGGGGCTTATGGGGTTAGTTTGTGAATACAAGATCACTTTTAGATAATTATGTATGCTCAGGTTGATTGTGAGTAACTGCGGCATCACCAAGAAGAATGGTATAACATCTAGAACTGAAGCTTCAATAGGCCTGCACACACTTTTAGGAAAGGTTCTTAGACCTCTGCTCCATATCGAGTTTCACCAAAACATGATTACATTAAATATATATTTCGGGTCTCATATGTTAACAGATTTCCTTGGCATTTAGCACAGTTATAGCTGAGAATTTGTGGGAAAGGAAATCATGACAGTTATCCCAATCTTGATTTAGTTCAAGAGTTGCGAATTTGGAAATTGAAAGATTTTTTTCTCAGTTTTAACAAGAAGTCCAAAGAAGGGTAATGAATTCCAATGCAGGAATATCATTGCCTCCATATAGATATTTCCTCCAAGTGGTGTTGGTGCCCATTTCATAGATTAAAAACATCATGAATGTTTTTTTATTTTAGCCTAAATCATTCACTCTATCAAAAATTAGGCATATTGTTATACCCTTTCCTCGGTATTCATCTTTCCTCCACTTTTGTGAAATCTGAAGGTACCTGGTCCATAATTACCATATCCTTAACGTATCACATCTTTTTTCAGGGAAACGACTGTCTGGATACGTGTACCTGGATCAATAAAACATGTGGATGCCAGTGCAAACATCCGTGTTTCGGTAGATTATGTGATAAGCGCTACTCTGCAGGTGCGTTTATTCATCTTACATATATATCTTCAGAAAAAAACCCTTTCACGCCCATCACATACGCTGTACATGTATCTGTAGAAAAACAACGCCTTCCCCACCTAGCACATAGGCTTTAGATGGAATATGACTCACCATGTAAATTGCGACCTATATATATATATATATATCTATATATATATATATATATATATATATATATATATATATATATATATATATATATATATATATATATATATATATATATATATACATAATAATAATAATAATAATAATAATAATAATAATAATTGATATTTGATATAGCGCCCTTTCCACCTATAATGTTCAAAAGCGCTTTAGAGTCATTGGACAGTTGTCATGGTCCATATAGTCAATTAAACTCCTTTCGAAATAGCAATGTTTTCAGCTGTTTCTTGAAGTTTTGCACACTATCAGCAGCCTTGATGTTGTCAGGGAGCTCATTCCAAAGGCGTGGTGCATAGGCACAGAATGCTCTGTCACCAAACCTTTTCAGATTAGTGAGTGGTATCTGTAATAAGTTCTTAGTGTTTGATCTTAGAGTCCTTGTATTAGCTTGTTTGACTAACAGTTCCCTCAAGTATAGAGGGGGCACATCCTTGCATGCATTTGAAAGTCAAAAGCAGAATCTTGAACTCAATCCTTTTCCTGATGGGCAGCCAGTGAAGATCTTTTAGAACTGGTGTAATGTGATCATACTTTTTGGAGCCACTAACCACTCTAGCAGCATTGTTTTGGACTTTCTGGAGCCTGCATAGCAGCTCATCAGTAATTCCACAGAGAGGTCCATTACAATAGTCAAGGCGTGATGTCACCAGTGAGACGATGGCACTCTTGGTTGTATCAGTATTGAGAAATTTCCTTATTTTCCCAATGTTCCTAAGGTGGTAATTTGCAGACTTGATACCTTTTGATACATGTGCAGACATATTCATGTTCGGATCAAAAACAGCGCCAGATTACCGACGGGTTCATTAAGAACTGGTACTATTACACCATTTACGGTAATACTAGGAATGGAGATTTTCGCCCGCATCTGTGGGGTACCCATGACCAGCACCTCTGTCTTGTCTGCATTCAATTTCAGTTTATTTTGAGACATCCATGTGTAGATGTCAGTGAGGCAGTTTTCCAACTTAGCTACACCTTCGTCCACTACACGCTGATTGATAGGTTTGATAGAGATGTAGAGTTGCGTATCATCCGCATAAGCATGGAGTTCTAGACCATGCTTTCGTATCAGTATTCCTAAGGGTAGGAGGTAAATCAGGAAGAGCAGAGGGCCCAACACTGATCCTTGTGGTTAAGACCATAGGATTTCCTGTGATGCGGAGAATGAATCATCTATCTGAACTGGAAGAGTACGGTCACCCAGATATGAACGGAACCATTCAAGGGCTGGCCCTGTTATACCCAGAGTGCTTTCCATTCTAGAAAACAGCACATCATGGTCGATGGTATCAAATGCTGCACTTAGGTCAGGGAGGATCAGTATAACAATTCCATGCTGGTCAATGCTTGTAAGAATGTCATTCTGTACCTTCACCAGTGCTGTCTCTGTGCTGTGACCGGGTTTATATGCCGATTGAAGGTATTCATGTAGGTTGTTATCTGTCATGTAACTTGTCAGTCGCTGAGCAACCACCCTCTCTAAGACCTTTGATACAAACGAAAGGTTGCTAACAGGGCGGTAGTTTTTTAGTATCTCAGGGTCTAAGGTAGCTTTTTTAAGCAGAGGGGTGACCACAGCTGATTTCATAGATGTAGGTACTTCACTTGACCTCAGTGAAGCGTTAATGATGTCTGTGATTGTTGGAAGCATTTCATTTTTGGCATCCCTGATGATCCAAGTGGGTATCGGGTCCAATGTACAACTTTTCCAAGGAGATTTACATATGATCTTCCATACCTCCTCCTGTGTTGTGGTTTGAAGAAAGCTTAAGGTTGAGGGAGGCTTATCCTGGTGTATGTTCAGCTCGATGTCAGAGCAATCAGGTAGCTCATCTCTGATTTTGTCAATTTTTTCTTTGAAAAATGTTGCAAATCTATTTGCAAGGTCCTGAGCAGAACTATACGCTGGCAATTTTGTTGTTTTGTGTCGAAAAAGAAGGTCGTCTATAATTTTTGAAATAGCTTTTGAGTCATAACCTCATTCTGTGATTCTTTCATTGAAGTAGGTTGCTTTACTGTCTAGTAGTAAAGTATTATACTTGCACTTCTCAGCCCTGTAGATTTCTTTGTGAACGGTAAGGCATATATATATACAATCATACATACATACACACACACACACACACACACACAAACACACACACACACACATGTATATATATATATATAGATTTATATATATATATATATATATATATAAATATATATATATATATATATATATATATATATATATATATATATATATATATATATATATATATATATATATATTATTCAAAATGATGTTATTCAAATTCAGATTCATTGTCCGTGTACTTACTTTAATGTTTATACTTGTTTGGGAGATTTCTCAACAACTTCATTTGGTTACCCATATATATTTATTAATACTAATATATGTTTATCTATCTATATCTATATATCTATATCTATATATCTATATCTATATATATATATTTATTTCTCTCTCTCTCTCTCTCTCTCTCTCTCTCTCTCTCTCTCTCTCTCTCTCTCTCTCTCTCTCTCTCTATATATATATATATATATATATATATATATATATATATATATATATATATATATATATATATATATATATATATATATATACACACACTGATACATATACATATATATTTATATATATACATATATATATATATATATATATATATATATATATATATATATATATATATACACACATATATATTTAAAATGATGTTATTCAAATTCAAATTCATTTCTCGTGCACTTGCTTTAATGTTTATACTTATATAGGAGATTCCTCAACAACATCCTTTGGAAACCCAGTCATCCCATACGCAAGCGGCGTCGGGGATCACTTTAATTTTCTATCCGGTATGCCATTTCTTCACGATGCTACAGTTGTTGGATGGGCGTACTACATGAAGAAAGGTAAGTAGATAATAGATAAGGAATAGATAGATGATTATTAAATATATAGCTGAATACATGAATAAATGAAATAACAAATGGCAGCTTTAGATATGAGTGTATATATATATATATATATA
>CAWWDR010000222.1:0-25080 GCA_963942565.1 Maea johnstoni
GGCATTATTATGTTTTGCCATATCATATTACAAAAATTATCACGCTATGGGCTGATCAGGGTAGCCTAGCTACTAGGCATTATTATGTTTTGCCATATTATATTACAAAAATTATCACGCTATGGGCTGATCAGGGTAGCCTAGCTACTAGGCATTATTATGTTTTGCCATATTATATACAATGCCTGCACCTACATAAGGGCTTGTGGCATACTGTTGGCCATTTAGTTCACTCAATTGCCACACAAGGGGGTTGTACTGGCAGTAATTTCCAACTACCCTTTTAGTATACCGTAGTGCTATCTACCCACAAGGAATGACAACTGAATATGGCCTGGGGGACAGGCTTACCCCTTAAGCTGCTGGAGGCTAATTTGCGCAATACAAAATGATGCAAAATAAACCTGAAATACAGATGAAACCCTGGCAAATGGGTACTCATCTGATAGTCCTCAGTGAGAGCTTTCCATTGAATACCAACATGACAGGGTTAAGATGATTTTCATATATTTTTGCTTTTTTATGCTTTGGATGAAAGTAGCCTCAGCATTGGAAGGGTTAATCAATGGGTATATTGGGGGGAAGAGATCAAGTGTTGAAACTGAGCACATGTATAATTGGTATCGGTGCAAAACCTGCTAGGATTAAGATATAGGTTTACTTTCCTGTACTTCGTCAGGTACAAAGTGGCAGTTTCATGCCAATGAAGGGCGAACTCTGTAAACTATTCATTAGTTACATAACCGTATAAAATATCAATTATCACTCATTTCTTCCCATTTCTTCTATTTTGATGCATGGTTCCATTCTACATGTTATCTTAAATATAAGCATGACACCAGACTTAAACTGTAATATAAGTCTCTGATGAAACTTAAGATTTAAACTATTTATGAGTCTCATATACTTAAGACAATAATTTTTGAATTGAGAATGAGTCTACAAAATATTTGTAGGAGAGTTGTTGGTTATGCCCTGATTAACATATATCCCTAAAATAGTTCATAATTATGCTTTTGCTTGCAACATATTCCATCAAAATTGTTATGTTGCTTTTTTATAGCCACTGTGAGCATTAATGGGTTAAGGGATGACTACTAGCTTGCTGTCTATGATCTCTTACTTGGTATATTACTAGACATACAGATACAGTTAGTGACAATTTTAACCTATTTACGGTGAGATTTTCACATGAAATACTTGGCCTAAATGCTATGACACCTCTGAAGGTAACTTGGAAGTAAAAAGAAATTTATAAAATGAATAAATAGAAATAAATAAATAAACAACAAAATTGAAATGAAAGTTATATGGACACTTATGTCGCAAATATGATACAAAAGCCTCATGCTATAGTGTTAGGAAAAATATCATCATAAGTCATATATTAAGAACTTAGTGGTCAATGAGTATCAAACTGTCGAAATGACAAAAAAAAAACATTTCAATTACAAATTACTAATTTTGTGATGTAAATAAAATAGAACTTACGGCATTGAAAACACCCTTTCACATTTGACTTACTAGATCATCAATCTTTGACCACAATAACATCATAAGAAAGCATATCCCTAACAAAAGTTGCATCCTGACTCATACAAAGGTCAAGTAAAAACTAGCTGCATCCTGTTTCTGGGCCACAAATGGGTGTTTGTGGTAACATAAGAGGTAATGGATGGGTAAATGGGATTTCTTTACCCAGGTCGTGCCCATTGTGCTACTGCTTACATAATGGGCAGCTCATAAAGCTCTCACAAAAATGACTGGTTTAATTCTTCATGGGTATCTTATGCATCTGTCCCATGTGTAAGCAAACATTTCACACCTCTGCATCCATAGCATTTGACTATGCATCAAAAGAATATCAGGACAGCCTCATGATTGCCAACCCTGCCTAGGTATTTGAAAAGGTAGCACAGAGAAGATGTTGCTAACTTGCAGACAAGGTACAACCTCTACAGGTCCAAATGTCCTCAAATGATGGCACCCAATTAATTCACCCGATACACAATGAATCAAAGAATAATTCCGGAGAGTGAACACATTCATATACAAAAATTCTTTAGGTGCATTTTGTGAATATTGATAAATACAATTGCATTTTGTGAATATTTGATGAATACAAATAAAAAGATTGAATATAACACATAGCTATTATTGTCTATAATTACTCTGCCTTAAGTGTAAATATTTCTTTCCAAAAATAATGAATCAATAAACAGAACACCTACAAGTGCAGGCTATTTCTTTTGGTTTGCACTTTTTGATCCTCATCTTTAACTAGCATGGTGCAGAGCAGTGGCTCAGCCAGGATGGAGAACTGGCCGGGTGCCCAAAATTGTCAAATGTAAACTTTAGGGGCATCCTCTTTTTCTAGGGAGACCACAATATATTCCGATTTCAACCTTAGATATGTATTTACTTAATGTAATAATGTATACCATCCTTATACAGTGTCAAAGGAATTCTATTGAGGCAAAAAAAAAGAGAAGAGAAGAAGAATTTCTTCCGGTTTTCTGGTCTCTATCTTGTCGTGATATGACCTGAACTGTTGAATTTAGCAACCTAAAAAACAATTCCTTCCTTCCGGAGCATTAAGTGCATACTGTCCTGCATGTTCTGTAACCGCCCTATTTGAGGGTGGAATTATAAGTTAAAAAAATCCTTCCTTCGGAGCAATAAGTGCATATTTTCCTGCAATTTCTGCAACCGCCCTATTTGAGGGTGGAATTTTAATTAAAAATACAATTCCTTCCTTCCGAAGCAATATTAGTGCATATAACCCTGGGTGGAATTATAATTTAAAAAACTATTTCTTCCTTCCTTCCGGAGCATTAAGTACATATTGTCCTGCACGTTCTGCAGCCACCCTATTTGAGGGTGGAATTATAAGTAATTAGACTGGGTTAATTCATGTGCCCTCTCAATGGAAGCTATATGTAATTGTTATTGGGATTATTGGTCCAGAACATAGGGGGCATTTCACAAATCAGCAACTGTCACATTCAACCTGTCACAATATTCCCTGCTTTGGGTATGTGTGATACCAAAAGTTGCCAGTGAATATGTGTTTGTCAGTGAATATCCCAAGAAACTAATATATATATATATATATATATATATATATATATATATATATATATATATATATATATATATATATATATATATATATATATATATATATATATATATATATATATATATATATATATATATATATATATATATATATATATATATATATATATATATATATATATATATATATATATATATATATATTTCCAATTGAAACCCTGGTATATGGGGACTCATCTGTGAGATTTTGCGAGAGCTTTCTAATGAATACCAACATAACAGGGTTTACATGGTTTTCAAAAATCTTTGTGTCAAGTAGCCTCAGCATGTGAAGGGTTAGGGTCAATACCTGCACCCATGGCATTTTACCAGCATGTAATTGACCCTTTTGTTTCAGTATTGCACAAATGGTTTGACGATCCTGGACATAATACAACTCCTCAAGTATGGATAATGTTTGAAAAATATTTGAGGAAATTTTCTCAAAATACATACATTTTTTATCAAGATATAATTCCAAGGGCGGATTGCTTATTGCTCAGCCCTTCCAATGCTGAGGCTACGTTTGCCCAAAGGACAAGGACGCAAAGATTTTTGAAAACCATCTAAACCCTGTCATGTTGGTATTCATTAGATAGCTCTCACTGATCGTACTCTCAGATGAGTACCCATTTGTCAGGGTTTCTATCATTTTACAGGTTTTTTGAATCATTTTGTATTGGCCCAATTAGCCACCAGCAGCAATGTATTAGGATTAACTGTTATGACAGAAAGTGGAAAAAAATATGCGTCTATTGGACTGCTTCACTGTTATGACTGCGTTCATTCCAGCAGAACAGTGTTTTGGAATGTGACTTCCAGACAATCAGACTGACCTAACTTGAGGTTAATGCTGGCCTGCTTATAATAATAAAAAATTCTATAAAGAACAATACTCCTTATTGACATTGACCTACTTAAACCATCTGTGCTTCAGAGTTAATTTAGAAATTGTCGTCTGGATTTATGAAACTTTTGATAATTAATTGGGAATTAGAAGTGATATATCAAAATAAATGAAGGAGAGTTGATGAATGTGTTAATTCTTACAAACATATTCCTCCTTCAAATATTTCCTGAACTATAGCTATATATTCTTTCACCTAAAATATTTTACCAGGATTGCCCCGCTGTTTTGGCCACTGTGAGTGTGAAAGGGTTAAAATGCCAAGTATAGGACATGACCAGAATTGACAATATTTTACTATTGAGATGTTCCCCAATAAAGTCATTGAAAGTTCACTGCCCCAAGCATCTCCCAAATCTCCCAAATCTGCACCAGCCAAACTACACTGTTAATGCCAGCAATTAAAGCTGATAGGGTTTCAACCGATACTCTAGCGTTATGTCTGAATGCCTGAGAACTAACCAGCTTAATGCTTATGGGCAGGCATAACCAACAGTTCAAACAGATAATTTCAAGCTATGCTGCCAGGGTCCACCCAAGCAGAAACATATACATCCATCAATTATCTTGTCTTTTGTTTGAACTGGCTTTGATGTGCTGAGTGGAGCACCAGGACAATAGCATTGATGGCAGACAGTGGCCATTAAGGATGGGTAGATAGGGGCAAGCATTGGAATTAAGGAGATAACTTCTTTATTAGACAAATCAATATATGACTCACTCAAATATCTAATTGAATAATGACTAATAGTTAAAGATTTCATATGTGATTCATTCATTCATTTTTTTTTTTTTGGTTGATGTTAATGGAGTATAGAAGCTTGGTGAAGACAATTCCCAAATCCGCAGATTGTTTGTATCCAGTGTGATATAGTCAATAAAATACAAAAATTACAGTACACATTCAGTACACAAATGGCATTCTCAGTACATAAATAGTACACATATCAACTATCATTTTTGGCAGTTTAGTTATCTGGCTATTATAAGCTGGTGCTGATGGATGGAGAATGTCTCTGTAGTATAAGTACTAATATTAGCCCTTCCAATGCTGAGACTACTGTTGTCCAAAGCACATTAGGATGCGAAGAATTTTGAAAACCATCTAAACCCTGTCATGTTGATGTTCATTGGATAGCTCTCACTGAGTACTCTCAGATGAGTACCCATATGCCAGTGTTTCAGTCATTTTTCAGCTTTTTTGCATCATTTTGCATTGGCAAACAAAATTGGCCACCAGCAGCATAAGGGTAATAGTACTGCCTTCAGCTCGGTACAAGTCCAGTTAGCAGCCAGCACTAAGCTGATATATCACCCACAGTATGTATGGTCAGCACATGGTTCAATATATAGCCCATAATTGAGCAGGGCAGTGTGAAGTAGATTACCAAGTGATCGCCCACTACTCTGGTTACAGCATGCAGATTAAAGCTGATTAAGGTTCCATATTTCATACTTCACACACACTTTGAGCCTAGCTACTAGGTGAGCTTGCCCTTGCCACTGACTGCTAGCTGTCTCTCACCACTGCCTTGGGTTCAAATCCCAACCAAGGCATGTGAGAAAGTTGCCAGTGACTTGGGGTTAGGCAATGGTTTTCGCTGGGTATACTCCGGTTTTCTCCACTAGTTACCTAACTGTTATCTAAAAGTTAGTAATACAACATCAAGGCTTGACTGGACCAAATTTCATTAGATAATACTTTTCTCTGTTCTGGTCTGTATCTTTTGCTTGAAGTCTGTGTGTTAATAGCTGTGTTTCTGATCATAGATGGCACCAAGGGTGGCCATGCTGATCAGCCAGAAGTAACTTGGTATATCTCACTTTGGCCACCTGGTGAGCAATTTCAGAACTTAATCAGGGTACACTCAGTGATGAGTAAAATAAAATTGATAGCCTAGGGCTAGGTAACTTCAATATATCACTAGTAACTTGTTGATTTTTTACCTTAATTAATAATTTGTCACAGACTTAAGATAATATATGACTGTATTGTATTGACACTTGACCCAAATCTGATAAGAAACAATTATACGGCTAGAACAAGTCACAAAGTACAATATCACAAACTGTTAACAGCACAAGTCAAAAATTCTACCGGTACACTCACAAATCAGCTTATAGTAGATCACATGACCAAGTGGTGGAGAGAGGCAATGAAGAAATATTTCCTTAACTATTCACTATCTTGACAATATTCTTAACAATACTGCTTGCCTACTTAGGGAGAAGTCCAGGTTAAGCAGTTAAGCCAATTATATATTGTTAAGCTGTATCAGTACAACAGATATTAAATGATATCACACTTTTTCCTATTCAATATCAATATTTGGCATATTTGACCCCTGCTTATCCTTGAAACGCATACTAGTATTTGGTATTGTTTTGCGTACCAATATTAACACTAGTCTTATCATGCTAGTCGTCCCCAGTGACCCTATAGCTGTCCTCCCCATGTGGAACCAATAATCAGCTGCTGAGAATGAGGTGTGTGTGAGGGGGGGGGGTGGTAGAACACTTATCAATCACACAGCATCTGCTTAAAATTTACACCTTCTTCATAAAAACTGCACCCACTTGCACTGCATGGCCCCAGCTGAATGAGAGACATACTTCCTAATCTAGAGTATCGGTTATTGTCACCTTTTCTGCCATATTTAGGCTAATTCATGACAAGCCATTTGTAAGAGGTGGAGAAAACCAGAGTACCTCGCAAAAAACACTCCCTTATCCCAAGTCACTGGCAACTTTCTCACATGACTGCATGAGCAGGATTCAAACCTGGGCAGTGGTGAAAGATATTGAGCAGCCATTTATAGCCATCAGATATCAAGTTGTACGATGGGTCACCAATCTTGAGCAGGTTCATCGGTAAAACTTTTAGGAACATGGGCCACCCTCAACCCATGAATATAGTAGTTATCAAAAAAGTGACCCAAATTCCGATAATTTACGGAGTCACACAGGTTCATTGATGGTTTGTACTCTAGCATGTTTCGCAGTGATGAAGTCATCACTCTGCTAAGGGGTGAAAAGTTTGCTTGACTCTGACAGGATTATGTTCTTGGAAAGGAGAAGTGTGGCTAGAATTACACGCATAAACCTTACTCTGTCAACAGCCAAGCCATCAGCCTCACATACTAACAGGCAGGTATCTCTGATGGCTGCCATATAACTGTACTGCATAACCTAACAGGCCTCAATGCTAATACTGAAACGTAGGACCAGTAACACATCTATTGGTTCTGAAAATTTTTTAATTGCATAAAATTCACCGAAAACATTTATTTTTTCTTTATTCTATCTTCATTTATTTCAAAAACATTTTGGGAATTTCTTGAGGGGAAACTTGTTAACAAGAATGTTCCCAAATGTTTACTGGCCCTGTAGGACCAGTTGAGTTTTTTTTTATTGGCCCGAAGCCATTTTAGGGAATTTTTACTGACCTGGGGCCAACAGTTCAATGTTAGCATCGCGTCCTGCCTAATAAACTAGAATGTCAGTATTTGTCTGCAAATAGGATGGTCTCCCATCCTGAAAAAGGATACATATACATGCTTGTTGTTGTAATGCACTATGTATAATTACACTTTCAATTGCCCTTCCATATGAAAAGAAATTGACACTTTATGAATATATAACAAGAAAGGAATCCTCTCAAGTATCGTAAACAGTATACTGTTAAAATAAATATATACATATATATTTTGCTGGTATCGGTACTGGTACTGTACCATTTCACCCAGTCCTACACCATGTTTAAAAGGTATTTTTGTTATAGGGTAGTAGCACTGCAGGTGCTTCATATAAGCACTGGATCCGGCAGGAACTTACCAAGTAACATACGTAATCGTAATCGCCACTAAGTTGTGGCGTGAGTCATAGATGCACTGAGCTGAGTCAGTGTAAATATTCATTAGAATTCCTGTTTGATTAGAAGTCTGTGTGTTTTATGGCATCCAGTCCTTAATGACCCCTCAGTGTACATATTGCCTCACATGGAGGCCATGATCCCCTCAGGAGAGGCATTATCATAATCTTAGCCAGCAGGACGTCTAGCCATCATTTACACACCCAAACCCTTAAAAATCTCCCCTCAGCCTCAGGACATCCAAAAGTTTCTGGGAGTACAAGTAATTCAATAATCAATAATCATTATAGTAGTCATATTTATACATAAAAAGTGTTTATTTCACACTAGTAATTAATCCAATGGCATTGTATAAGGAGATTATGCCTTATACAATTTCGGTCCCAGTTTCTAAATCCCCACTCATAATATAACTTCACCATGCAGGCAGGATGTTATAATGGGGAGGGATGGGTTCTTAATAACCCTTCCATGCTTAAGAATCCCTCTAGAAATTGTTGTCTTGATCTTTGATACTTTTGATAATAAGTATGGAATTAAGAAAGAGTTCACAAAATATTTGAAGGAATGTTGTTTGCAATGTTCTGGATAACATTTCTTCTTCAAATATTTTCAACTTTACCTTTGCCAGTGAGATTTTATCAAAATCGTCAGACAGCCTTTATCCACTGTCAGCATTAATGAGTTAACCCATTAATGCTCACAGCGGCCAAAACCAGCCTGACAATTTGGATGAAGTCTTTCAGGCAAAAGCGTAATTGGCAAAATATTTGAAGGAGAAATGTTAATCAGAACATTACAAACAACTCTCCTTCAAATATTCTGTAAAATCATTCTCAATTCAAAAGTTATCGTCAAAAGTATCATCGATCCAGACAAAAATTTCGGGATGAACTCTTAAGTATTAATGGGTTAACCAACATCTGCTTAGAATCTGACTAAATAGATCATAAAAAGCCACCCCGCTGCCTGACATCATCATCCAATCAGCTACAGTGCAAAATGCCTGGGTAACTGCAGGCCAAAATCTGTTCATACCTATTCTTGTAGAAAAACTCTATGCGTATGCTGGTGATGGCGGATTTGGCCAACACAAAATGATGAAAAAACCCTGAAAAATTATTGAAACCCAGGCACATGGGTACTCATCTGAGAGTACTCAATGAGAGCTATCCAATGAATACCAACATGACAGGGTTTTGATGGTTTTTAGAAATGTTTACATCCTTGTCCTTTGGACAAAAGTAGCCTCAGCATTGGAAGGGATAAAGACAAATCATCTCTCCTTAAAGACAAATCATTCATCTGTAAAGACAAATACCATTATTTCAGGATACATTACTGGAGGGTCACTGGAGGGTCAGATCTAAAACACAATTGATTATTTAAACCTAGAAAAAAAATGTTATTGAACCATTTATAGATGCCCGTATCAGTTAAAACCACCAGACTATATATGTGAATTTCTAGTTCAAAAGTTATTTTCAAAAGTATTATAGATCCCAATAACACATGTCAAAGACTCTAGGCATGAGTCAGTTAAATATTAATTATTACCAGACAAAAAGGCATCCCTTTGTAAAGATGCTGGTACTGTATAGATGCTGATAAAAAGGCATCCCTGCATTGAGATTCTGGTATTGTATAGATGCAGATAAAAAGGCCTCCCTGCATATAGATGCTGGTACTGAACAGATGCAGATAAAAAGGCCTCCCTGCATATAGATGCTGGTACTGCCTCCTACAGGAGAATCCTTAGTGTCAAGCCCTGTATGTGAAGATGCTTGTACAATGTCCTCTAGATAGGTTTCCAATAGACACTATAATGCAAACCTTAATGTCAAGCCCTGTGTGTGTAGATGCTGGTACACTGGTACTGACTCCTAGGTCCCTAAGCAGGCAAGGCAAACCTTAATGTCAAGCCCTGCGTATGTAGATGCTGGTACTGTCGCCTCGGTCTTAAGCAGATACTACAAGAGAAACCTTAACACTTCCGATGCTGAGGTTAATTTCGTCCAATGCACAAGATTGCAAAAATATGAAAACTATCAAAACCAAGTCATGTGGGTATCATTGGAAAGCTCTTACTGAGTACTGTCAGATGAGTACCCATGTGCCAGGGTTTCAGTCATTTCGGAGCTTTTAGCCATGATTCCATGTTGACCAAATAAGCCACCAGCCGCGTAAGGGTTAATGTCAAGCCCTGTGTGTAGATGCTTGTACAAAGTCTTCTAGGTTTTCAATAGACACTAAAATGTAAACCTTAATGTCAAGCCCTGTGTGTATATATGCTGGTACTGTCTCCTACAGGAGAAAGGTCTGCTCACTAGTGGTTGGAACTATTTACCACAAACCACTGAGGTGTGAGAAGGCTGTCAAACAGTCAGTATGTCGCCTGTGTGGGGTGTGCATGCCCGATTACACATTACACCCCAAGCAGGATTAATGCACACCCCTCAAGGACGGCTTCTTAAACCCCTTCATTTTCATGCATAATAGAAATATCCCCCTCCCCCCTCCAGCCATATCACCCAAGAACTAATGAAATTCCCCAGTGGAAATTAACCCCTCAATGCTACCGTAAATTCCCTGTAATTTGGGACTCTTTAATAATTACGATTTTTATGGGTTAAGGGTAGCCCATATTTTCCAAAAATATAGAAAAAGTAGAATAATAGTGGCACACACTTCCCTTAATGGCGACCAGTGATAGATCAAGGGTGGCCCAGATTTCCCTTAAATTATTTTGCACAATAATTTTAGTGGCCTAAATTCTTAGGGTGGTCTAAATTTCTGAGAATTTACAGTATATACTCGAAATTGAGCTGTATGCTTCAATGCTTTTTCAGGATATGGGGAAATTGCAGAAATTGGTAAACTATTTAGAGGGTTACTTGCTGGTTTGATTCTGGTTGCCATTTTCGATTATCTTTCAAATAATTTATAAGAAGATACTTTTGTTGGAAATAACCACCAATATGGTCAGATATTTTAGGGAGTAAGCAGTTACGGATAGGAACTGATCCCCGTATATGCAAATCCATATACAACTATCATTCCATCAGTATAAAGTAAATATATGACCACAACGCTTGCCATTGTTTTCCCTTTACAGCTCAAGATTATTTTTCCTATGACTAGTAAATCAAAATCAAAAGAACAAACATGAATTGCAATCATCAAAAGCAAGCGAAAGTAAACATTTGGAGGGCCCCTGGACATTTGATGTTCTATGTTCACTTTCTCCTTCATTTGATGATTGCAATTCATGTTTGTTTTTTATTTATGAAACAGCCCATACATAAATTAGTACTTAGACCATCAGCATCTCTTGCAATGCATATACATCTCCACTTTGGACTTTTGTGTCCTTTAACCAAACTTTCCCTCTAGACTTTTGTCCTTTAAATCAAACCAAACTAGACGTTTGTCCTTTAAATCAAACCTAACTTTCCCTCTAGACTTTTGTCCTCTAAATCAAACCTAACTTTCCCTCTAGACTTTTGTCCTTTAAATCAAACCTAACTTTCCCTCTAGACGTTTGTCCTTTAAATCAAACCTAACTTTCCCTCTAGACTTTTGTCCTTTAAATCAAACCTAACTTTCCCTCTAGACTTTTGTCCTTTAGATCAAACCTAACTTTCCCTCTAGACTTTTGTCCTTTAAATCAAACCTAACTTTCCCTCTAGACTTTTGTCCTTTAAATCAAACTTAACTTTCCCTCTAGACTTTTGTCTTTTAAATCAAACCTAACTTTCCCTCTAGCCTTTTGTCCTTTAAATCAAACCTAACTTTCCCTCTAGACTTTTGTCCTTTAAATTAAACCTAACTTTCTTTTAAAAGACTTTTGTCCTTTAAATCAAGCCTAACTTTCCCTCTAGACTTGTGTTCTTTAAATTAAACCTAACTTTCCTTCTAGACTTTTGTCCTTTAAATCAAACCTAACTTTCTCCCCAGACTTTTTTCCTTTAAATCAAATCTAACTTTCCTTAATTTAGACTTTTTTCCTTTGTATCAAACCTAACTTTCCCTTTAAACATTTGTCCTTTAAATCAAACCTAACTTTCTCTCTGGACTTTTGTCCTTTAAATCAAACTTAACGTTCCCTCAGGACCTTTTGCTCTTTAAATCAAACATCACATCCATTCTGTAGGGCATGCCATATAAAATTGCTCTTAAAGTCAATCAATGGCCATTAACACATCACTGCAGATCATAGGTTATGCAAGCAGTCATTAACCCATTAACGCTCACTGTGGCCAAAAGAAACCTTACAATTCTCATGAAATCTTGCAGACAAAGGCAAATTTAGGAAAATATTTGATGGAGAAATGTTAATAATAACCTTACCTATACTTCTCCTTCAAATATTTTGCAAAATTATTCCAAATTTCAAAGTTATTGTCCAAAGTATCATAAATGCAGACGGCATATTCTAGAGGAATCTTAAACATAAATGGGTTGACTGGATCATTTGCTTCTCTGTGTAGTAAAATTCAGGTGATTTATGGACTCATTAAGTCTGACCTTACCCAATAAATCAAATGGGGCTAAATTAGCTGAGTAGAGAAAAGGCCATCCAGTGCCCTCTATAGGTGTTCCTTGGAACTACTCCTAGATAATCCCAACTTCAGTAGATAAGCCCATAAATGCTTAAGAGTTCCTACATAAATTGTCGTCTCGATCTAAAATAGGTTCAATAATAACTGAAATTTTTCAGAGCATTGGGCTGAGTAAGGAATGTAACCTTTTGTCAAATACCAATTTTAATATTTGATTAGGAGTCAGTTGGATTCACTATCTATGCTTTAAGATATTACTTGTTATCATTTAATTATTTAGCAGGCCAATCAATCCCCTCAACATTAATGCTCATAGCCTCCAAAAACAGCTGGAAAATTTTGATGAAATCTTGCAGGCAAAAGCATAGTTAGGAAAACATTTGATTGAGAAATGTTGATCAGAACATTACCAACAACTCTCCTTCAATTATTTTGTAAAATCATTCTCAAATCCAAAGTTATCAGCAAGAGTATCATCGATCCAGACGACAATCCCGGGATGAACTCTTAGTATTAATGGGTTAATCTTGAGAATGAGCATGAGCACATAGGAGGCCTTATAATGATTGCACAATATTTCACATTTGTTCAGACATGCATGAGGCCCTGGAACACTGTTGTGAATTTAAACTTCATGTTAAAGGTGGCTAATTGGGACAATACAAAATGATGCAAGAAACTTAAAAAATGACTGAAACCTTGACACAAGGGTACTCATATGAGAGTACTCAGCAAGAGCTATCCAATGAATACCACGATGATAAGGTTTAGATGTAATGGTATTCAAAGATCTCTGTGTCTTTGTAGTTTGGATGAAAAATAGCATCAGCATTAGAAGGGTTAAACTTGGAACTTTTTTTCTTTACATCCCACCTTTGTACCATAACAGTCTTGTAAATGACTGAGCAGTTTAATTAGCACACCATTGTGCCAACCATCATCAGAATTTAATATGGCGTGAAAATGTATGTTTCCGAGCCGTTTTTAGGAAGGAAATGATGTCATGTAAGGTTATAGCATCCTCAGGCATCCGCTGCAGCTAGCACAATGTTTTTGATTTCCTGTGGAACTTTTGTGGTTTCTTAAATGTATTTTCCTGCCTACTTGTGGTTTAGTCCTGACCAGAATGTTAACGACCCGTATAATGTAGCTACCATATATCTGCTTCCCTGTAGCTACCTTAACCCATTGATTCTTAAGTCGAATTTCTATAGAAATTGTTGTCTGTATCTATGCTTCCTTTGATATTAACTATGAAATCAAATATGATTTTACGCTGTATATTTGCGAAGGAGAGTAGTTGGTTTTCCCCAATTTTACTTTTGCTTGCAACATTTCATCAAAAATGTCAGGCTGCTTTTAGGCACTGTGAGCAGTAATGGGTTAAGCCTTCCATGCCTGCATCGACCAATCACAGCCTGACAATTGTGGTGAAATCTCCCAACCAAAGCAAATATTGAAAAATAATTGAAGGAGAGATTTTCGATCTGAACAATGTACCCAAGATTCCTTTTAGACATTTAGTAAAATCAGACTTAATTTTCAAATTATTGTCAAAAGTATTATTGATTCAGACAACACTTTCTAGAGGAACATTAAGCATTAGTAGGTTAACCCTTCCAATGCTGAGGCTACTTTCATCCAAAGCACCAGGACACAACGATTTTTGAAACCCATCTAAACCCAGCCATGTTGGTATTCATTGGAAAGCTCTCACTCAGTACTCTCAGATGAGTACTCATATGCTGGGCTTTCAATAATTTTTCAGGTTTTTTGTACCATTTTGTTTTGGCCAAATCAACCAGCAGCAGCATAATGGTTAATCTTCTCTACTCTTCTTCCTTCCTCCCTCCTTTCCATTGCTATCGAATCCTCCTCTTCTATTCTGAATCCTTGACCTCCCCCCCCCCCCCCCCCTTTCCCCTCCCTGTCTGGAGGCTACTGACCAGCAGTCTGTATGAGAGTCGCCCCATGCAGCGTGGGTGGGTGAAGTGTGGTTTTAGGCTTGGCTGCCCATTGCACCCAGTAGCCCACCAGCCATGTGCTCCCACTCCCAGTTCCACCACTACCAGCAGCTGCTTGATATGCTCGTGGAGCAGCAGCCTCAGCTCATAGACCATCATCACATCTTCCTGCTGCACACATCCTCAACCTCCACTTCACTGCCTCAGCTCTCTCACTGCCCACCAACCATCTTATCATCAACACTGTCACCACATCGTTAGCATGATAATGATGATGATGATCATCATCATCATCATCACCATCATCATCATTGTTATTCTCTTCATGATAATGATAAGATTATCATCATCATCATTGTTATCATGATAATGAAATTATCATCATCACCACCAGTATCATCATCATCATTGCTGTTATTTTCTTCTTGATAATGATGATAAATTATCATCCTCATTGATTTTCATCATCATCATCATCACTGTTATTCTCATGATAATGATTAATTAACACCATCACCATCAATGTCATGATTGCATTGATTTTCATCATCATCATCATTTATATTCACACAGTTAAGTGTAAAATTGACTTTATGATTTTATGAAAGCTTATCTATCACCCTCCCAGCTAGTGCTATGATAATTGTTCTTCAAGGCAATGCCTCGATCATTAGAAGCAATGGAGGGTGTCATATTTATTTTCAAAGATTTACATAAAAGTGATTTCCATAAAAATATTCCTTGATAAATGATTAAATGTTATCATGGCTAGATGGAGGAACCTAATTCCTAGATGAGTTGAATCTAGGGTTAAGTACTGGTACTCTATATAAAATCAAATATCAATATCAAATAAATAAAATATCATATTGTATCATATCACTAAAATTTGAGATTTGTATAAAATTGATTTAGTTGCTACCTGGATGTCTCCATCGAGAGGCAGTTCGCTATTTATCAGCAAAATTTCTGAAGCCAACAGTGCTAAATTTAGAAAAACTAGGCCGCTGGGATCCAGAACGTATCAAAATATCACTAGCTAGGATATTCTATCATTAAAGAAATATCAATTTTATATTGTATCGCAAATATTTTAAAGGTGCCAATCCCTATTAGAGCTGCCCATGGAGAGATCTATGAGAAAAAATTCATCATTGAATTCTACTGATTTTTGTTAAGTAAGATATAAACGAGGTTTTTTTCTTTTTGCTACATTCATCATCATTATGTGCTCCAATGTTACACAAATAATGGTCTCATTAAGCTATCATAACGAGGTCTAATTGTTCTGACTTCAACATTATCTATCTTAAGTATCTGGTCACAAGGACATTTATATAACTCATTTGTCACAGAAACATGTGTTCTTCAGAAAGTAGGGTCTTTTTTCACCTCATAGAAGAATAGAAGAATCGTGACAGACACATATCTCATTAGCACTATCACACCTGGTGAAGACAAGGAAAGATAATCACATCTTACCTTTTCACCCATTACTTTTTTCTACCTATAAGACTCATAGAATAACTTGCATATGCAAACTTTCTATGTAGCTATAGGGATTTACCTCCTTCAAATCTTCATGTTACAACACTATATCAATGTTTCCTTAACCCTTATGCTGCTGGTGGCTAATTTGGCTGATACAACATGAGACAAAAAACCTGAAAAATAACCGAAACCCTGGCAAATAGGTACTCATTCGAGTCCTCAGTGAGAGCTATCCAATGAATACCAACATGATAGGGTTTAGATGGTTTTCAAAAATCTTTGCATTTTTGAGCTTATGGACGAAAGTAGCCTTAATAAGCATTGGAAGGGTTAATGATATCATATCAGGGGAAGCGGGCAAGTACTTATGTCAGTGCCAGCTTCTAAACATCTCCACACTGGAGTTACACATGCAGTACACGTTCTGATATCAATCTCAGTTGAGCCTGTAGAGGAACTATAAGATCAAAAGTTCTCTGAAATGCTATAGACTATCACCAACATTGTAGTATTCATGATGTAACCATCCATGCTACTACTACAAACAAAATCTATCCCAGAGCAATGTGCACTTATGGTGATTGTCCTTTAAAGCAGTCTAATTGCCATGCTCAGCTAGCTGGAACCCAGGACACCATGGGATATCCCATCAGTAAAAACAACAGCTGTTAACAGCGGCAGTCACACATCGGTCCTTCATGACACTGTTGTAGCTAACAAGACATGTATAAAATGCACCCCTACTCCTCACCCTCATTTCAACCCCTCTTGGGTATACACCAATCCTACTCTTTTCCTTTGTACCCCCCCTATAGAAGACACCACCCCTACCCCTAATTCAATATTTCATATCAATTAGCTTTGTAATTGTATTTTTGAGCAACAAACACACACAGATAGATATATCATGTACTGTATATGTATAAATAATTTATTAAAACATGTATTGTAAACCCACAAAGTTTTTATTGATAAGGGCGAACTTTTCATCGAAACAATGTTTATAAATGTAGGATGTTAAACAATCCCTAGCCCATAATTTTCAAAACAATTTCCACTTCTTTTCTTAGGATTGTAGAAATTGTTTATGCCCAGACATAAAAGGCATAACTAACAAAACAGGATTTTACATCAAGTTTTTTCATAGTCTCCCAAGTTGATGCTCAGTGGCCCGACTGCATTAGAAAACACTGTGTAGCAAGAAAAGAGACCTCAGTTCTCTCAAATCTCTTTACTCTTCACTCCTGCGAGCCAGCCAGACTGGGCATTTGTTCAGGATCAGACATTAACATGTCTCTACATGCTTCTTTACTACCAGCTTAAGTACAAACTGTCCCATAGGAAGCACTGTAAATCCACATGCTGCAGACCTACAGCAGCCTTGAGAGTGAGAGTAAATACTGCACTCAGCAACGGAAACTCAAGGTCCCGGCCAAGGGAAATAGGCTTTGGGTGCATCTTAGATGAATAAATGACTGGATATGTAGCAAGAGACCAATTACTATATGCGCGATAGTAAAGACCTTGCTATCCCAGGGGTCTCGAATCTGGCCTCAGTGTGACATCATTAGGAGACAAAGACCAAAAGTGCTCTCGTATCATTTACATTACAGAGAAAACTGTGCACCAACATGCACAGAACATAACTTTTGGGCTTAATTAACCGCAGCCTGGTTGTTAAGGATGACTGGCTGGTTTCATATCTACTTGTTTTATTCATTTAAAAGAATGCATGCACAAGTTCTTTAAAATTTGGATTGTTAATTTTTTGGGGGAAATTAGTTCAGTTTTGATAGAAAATTACATTAGGTAGTGAGTATTAGTATCTCTGGTATTGATAAAAGATATATTTGTCAGATAAATACCACTTAAGTGAATATCTTGGGCCATTATCGAATTACACTGAGCTCATTTTATCAAACTGTTTTTAAAAACTGGGAATGCACTTTCTTTCTGATCCTATAATTCAATTCCCTTAGCATGACAAACAACATACTTGACAATAGGAATCGGATATCAAAATAATGGTACACGGTCTAATAAATGTGGACTCCAGGGGTCCGCAAAGTTTGCATTTATCATACTGCTGCAACATTAACACAGTATACAGTACCAGAGAGCTAGATACATGGGAGATTGGGAACTGAAACAGGTTCCAATTACCACACAATCACATTAGGTGAAGAGTACAGTGTGAGAGTCACGGCTGGTTGTTTAGCACCTGTAAGGTAATTTAAGTGCTACACGCAGGTAATCAAGGAGCAGGTTAAGAAAAGGGAATAGAGAATGCCTATTGGCTGCAAGAAGGGCATATCAGTTGATCCACTGTTGTTATTGGTAATGAAGGTCATGCAGTGAGTTCTGGTGGCTTCCTATCCATCTGGATATTACATTATCTAAGACAGTTTATATTAAGGTGTTTTATGTATTTATAAAGTTATATTCAGTGTCACAGCATCCAGATGTTGCCTTGCAGGGGAAAGGATTCATACTGGTGCTCAATGCAATATACCAAATAATGGTATTGAACAGGGAAAAGTATTGCATAATCTAAGAACTATCATACCAGGTCTGCTAGTGCTTTACAATATAAAATTCGACCTATAACTGCTACCAGAACATATCCACAAAAAGCCTACACAGGTTTGCTATTTATAAGCATAATTTCTGAAGCTGGCATACTAAATTAATCAAAGTCCGTAGGAGGCAGGGAGTCTTGTTAGAAATATTGTAAGGATATTTTATCATTAAGGAAATATCAATATCCTGTCGAGAGAATATCAAGAAAATCTTAAAGGGGCCCTAAAGGCTCACAAACATATCAGCTTATATGAAAGTTATACACTTCAAGAACAGGATGCTACCATTCTTTTTCTCTCAGTGATCCCGTGAGGGGAGATTTTTGCGTATTGTCATCCTCCTAGACAGCCTCTGCCAGCCACTGGGTGCGGCCATGTTTTTCAAGTGCTATCAGCTGTGACACAATCGGGTGGCAGGGATCACATCCTGTCTCCAAGCTACCTCTGGGCAGTGTATCTAACAGCAGTGCTCCTGACAAGAGCTCTCTGCACAAGTTGCATAAAAACGTATATAGCAAACAAGAAAATGGTGAAATCATGTGCAGCAATTGGCTGTAAAAAAAGACACGGTAGTGGAGAAAGCTTTCATAGATTTCCTAGTAGTAAATTTAGACAAAAACAGTGGTTAGCATCCATGAAACTTTTAAACCCACCTGTCCTGAAGTATGCATATGTATGTTCAGCCCACTTCACTGACGAGGATTATGTCAGGAATCACACACTGCAGTCAGGATTACTTCAGAGTACAGTTAACAAGGTTCTGAAGAGGGATGCTTTTTTAGAAGGTTTGGGTACTTGTGAAATAGGTGTGCATAATCTCTCACACTTCTTCAAAAAAAGAAACAGTCACAATTGATACACTTTTTATCATGCTCCATGCGACTCCTATTGCATCTAGTCTTACTTTCTTCAAGGATATAATATCTGATAACCAATTTTCATAAATCTCTTATTTCAAGCAGAAGTGATCTTGCAATTTATCAATTTCGGGATTTATTTACTTTATTGGTATACATTTACTAGTCTCAACATGATTTACCTTCATTCAGTTGCTCAACGAATATAAGCACAGGTGTATGCATTAAATGTTTAATATTAAGCCAGCATGAGAAGGGTAAATATCATTCCCTAACTTACAAAATTGAAACAGCTAAGGTTATAGTCAGTCATGACCCCATTTTCACTGGGAAGAAATACATTTCTAAATAGTACTGCAATATAGAGGAAGGTTGAAATCAAAATATCTCAAATTGCAAATGACCCTTTCTTTTATTTATGATAGAATAAATGACATTTTCATTTACTCATTACCAACCTTCTCTTAATGACTTATGATTAATAATCATACTCTTCATTATTATGATCTGATGTACAGACTTTAGCAACCCTAACAGCTAACTTTCAGGGTGAATGGCAATTTTCATAGGTACCTCAACATGGTCTTTATTAATCCACTGAGAATAGACTGTGCAGGATTTTGTTAGTTGTGTTACAACTGAGGTTTTGTCTTATGTCTAGGTCCCTAGGGTAATAACAAAAGTAAGTCAAGGAAAGGGACACACAGGGTAATTGACCTTGTCCAATTGACATTACACATCTAGACCCCATGGGACACAAGGTAGTAAACACAGGAAGTGACTAGCAGTACTGGGAACAGCAATCATCTTCATTTCCTTTAGTAATTGTGTACATAATGATATTCATGAAGATTATAGAAAAGAAATGTCAAGAATACCTTTGGAAGGGGCCTGATAATTTAAAGAAGGAAAGAAGTCTGACAGGTGCACCACAACATGCTATTTAAGCGCCAGCCCTCTGTTTCCACATCTTGACCATCAAATTCATCAACACCTTGAACTATGTCCATATAATCCACCTGATCACCTTCAGCCACTCTTGGTTCAAAGTTGTAGGGATTTGCATACCTAAACATCTTGAATGTGCTTCAGAGCAGTGAAACATCTACCTCCTAGACAGAGCTACTGGCTTTATCTAATACACCCAGTAAGCTGCTTGCCACCCATTTACATAGACTACAGCAGCATGAGTTGACTCAGATCCAAGATGGCGGCTGCCCTGCCTCAGTGTAGGTGCTATTCACTAATTGCAATTTGAGATTTCTCTTTGTGTGGAGCTCTAGGGCTTCTCTGTTTATGACAGATGTTGAGCTATGTTCATGAACTTTCATATAAACCTATGTTGTGTTTTTCCCCAAGTTCCCCTTTAAAGGTGCCAATCCGTATGCGGGGGAACTTGGTATGAGCAAGACCATCAGGGTTGAAATTGTTCGATCATGTCCAGTTTCATTCTATGAAATGTACTTTGTGCACCCATTTAATCACTAGAAGACTTAATTTGTGGCGCCGGGTGAATTACTCAAACCAATCTGTGAACGGCTGGGGCTGAAGTGTGGCCGCCTAGAGTGAATCATATTACGCAGTCTGACTCAACAAAATGGCCCATTAAATGTGAAATATTACCAGTATAAAAGACACAATCACCATCCTTCTTCATCACCCATGACCCCAGTGGACTGCAAATGGGGTGACCAGAGGAGAGGGAGAGATGCACCATCAGGGTGGAATGGTCAAGAAAGAACATGATCTCATTGACCAGTTAGAATTATATATATATTATATATATATATATATATATATATATATATATATATATATATATATATATATATATATATATATATATATATATATATATATATATATATGTATATATATATATATATATAGTATATATATATATATATATATATATATATATATATATATATATATATATATATATATATATATATATATATATATATATATATATATATATATATATATATATATATATATATATATATATATATATATATATATATATTATATATACATATATATATAGATATATATAGATATATAAAACATGATCTCACTGGTAGTTTTCTATTTAAAATTTCTCTGTCAAATAATGCTCTATCTATGATTTCATCTGAAAATTTTCTCCACAATTATCAGGCTTAATTGGCATTAATGGTTTAAAGCATGCATGCTTAGGAGTCCTCTAAAGATTGTTGTCTGGATACCTAGGACAATTGCTTTGGAATAGGCTATTAAGAATAATTTTCCAAAATATATAAAAATGAGAGTTTGAATGTTTGTAGTATTTTTATCTTCATATCTTTTTCACATAGTCCAATTACGCTTTCACCTGTGAGATTTCATTAAGATTGTCATGCTGCATTTGGCCACCATGAGCATAAATGGGTTATGTTGGGCTTTAGACCCTAACAGTAGTAAAGTGCATGCTTCAGCATACTGCAAACATGGCAGACAGATAATCAAACTTTGCCTTAGAATATCCAGTGTCCTGTACAGCATTCTTTTCAAATCAATTTGATATTGAATTGTGTTGTGCTTGGAGACAGTGCTTGATGATTAAATTGCACAATAAGAATAACAGATCATACTGTTTGTCAGAGCCCCAGTCTGATGTTCCACTTCAAAACTGCAATTCTAACTGAAAGGACTAATGCACAAATATACTTGCAATGAATATCAGCATCATCTTTAAGTAAAAAACACCTTTCAGTGAAACAAGTACAAGCAGTTTGAGTCTTCAAAAAAGGAGAGGCCTTACCCTGATAGCCAAGTGGTCTAGGGTGTTGCCATTGACTGCTTGCTGTCATTCACCACTGCCCGGTGTTGAATCAGAAACTTGGGTAACACAGTAAGAATGAAACAATATGGTATGGTATCAGTACCAATAAAACGGTACAGTATTTTAACGGTACTGTTAAACATACTGAATTGCTTTATTACTTAATAAATTTTGTCATGTTAAGGATCCTGGACAATCCCTAATAAATGATAACTTCACAGTGGTTAATATCATTAAGAGTTCCATTATGGAATGAAACAGAACAACATGGTACTTTTTGAAACAATACCTGTACTAGTAGCAGTACCTCTTCACAGTATCCATTCCTACCTGGCCTTCAGCATACAGGTAACTTGGCAAACAGATAATCAAACTTTGCTTATGAATGTCCAGTGTGTTTTTTTATAGCAAATTCTTTTCAAATCATTTTGATATCATATTGGGTAGTGCTTACTGCTTAGGCCTAAAAAAAAAGTTGTTTGTTTCCTGTAACCCTAGCCTAACAAGTTTCTATTCAAAAAAATTCCCTACCCCAAAGTTTTTTTCGCCATGCCAACTCACAATCAAGGTAAAACATGCATAAAACACATAATTTTTACCAAAAAAATGATGCCAAAAAAAAGTTTTTAACCGACCTACCTACCCTATTTTTTTCGGACCATTACAGGAAACAAACAATTTCTTTTTTTAGGCCTTAGAGATGGTATCAAACCCTACCTGGCCTTTCTTGGATCTCCAGGCATGAGTGGGTTAATAGGGTAGTCAGCTCATTCTGCTCATGTGGGAGGAATTTCCCTGAGGCTGGAGGGATAAATACCTCACCTACCTGTCAGCGGTCAGGGAATTAACCCTTATATGCTGGTGGAGGCTAATTTGGAAATTTCACTAGTAAACAGTGATCAGCCTGGTCTAGGTAGCAATTTAGTCAATTTTATACATATATATCTAAATCTTAAACGATATGATACGATACTTAAATTTTTTGATACAATACTATTACCATATAGGATATCAATAATCAGTATCATTTTGAGTACCGGAACCTATCCTTACATATTTTATTGCTCTGTCTGGATGGTTACCTGGCTTAGCCCTGTGATAATTTGAAATAACCCCGTAAATAAAATTAAAGATCATGTATAATATATTGACATTGCATCATTTGTGGTGACAGGCATTTACATTGCTACTTTGCATGACAGCTAGGATCAGTTGAAGGTCAAGGCCTAGATTTATATTAAGGCCAATATGATGATCTGAAGAATATCTTGTACGAAAGTCAAATATGAGATGTAATTATCTAAGACCTCCTACTTAAGCACATAATTAAGTATCCAGTGGAAAATCCAGAAGAAAAACGTTCCTTACTTAACCCATTTTAGTAGATCAGTACATTTTGAGCTGTATCTTTTATGATATAGTATATCCAAGGGGACAAAAACAGTGGAAAAGACAGCAGTATGAGGAAATATCATAGCAAAGGCACCTTTTTAAGGTAAGATTGAATGATATTTTAGGTTTTGTTGGGGGGGGGGGGGGGGGGATTCAAAATAAGTATATTATTGGGTGCGGTTATAAATCTTTTGGGGTGCGGGTAATCAGACAAGTACGGTATTTGGTATCTTATATATATAAGTACATACCAGTACATATCCCTAACAATGGTCTACTTTTTTTTTTAGGAAAAAAGGAAAGATGACTGGATAACAAAAGATCAAGGACAAGTGCTTGGTATTGTGCCAAAATTCCCTGTGGATCCTAAATTGACAAGTGGGAGACTCGCCAACTAGTTCTAGGAAAACCCATGATCATGAGAAGAGTACACCTGTAGGCCTACACTATAATGCGTGCATAATCACAGATTCACACAGCCTGTCTGGCGTCTCCTTTCCTTGAGAGGATCAGCCAAAAGATAACTTGTGCCATCTATCCATATGGGATGACATTTAAATATGGCCTGGGAGGCAGGCTAAGATTCACAGAGTAGTTCTGACCGATGAACGCTTATAAAATAAGGCCTCACAGCTAAGATATATAGATAGGAGCCCCTGAGGCAGAGTCAGGTATAAATAGCCCCAAGCTGCACACCCAGGGGCAATGCCCAGGTCTTTCCGGCAAGTCTTGTCCATAATTACCAAGATTTAACTCATTTATCATCAAGATGCCCATGTGGCCTGATACAGATAAAATTTTCTTGAAAAGCAATGTTGATTCATAGATGAAGTGGAACTTTATCTTTCAAAAATCTTTGCATCCTTGTGCTTTGGATGAAAGTAGCCTCAGCATTGGAAGGGTTAATCCACACCATTGCTGTATAATCAAGAATTAGATGGTAAATAGGCTTTGTTTATCTATATTACTACCGATGACAGCACAGTTTTCAGGGGTTGCATGCGTCATCAAACACAGCTCTAGTGGCTCCCCCTTGAGGATTAATACAGAACTAAACCTGGGTAGGTTAATATTTACCAAACAGCCATTTAACAGACTTGACTTACTTCTAGAATTAAATGTGTTAACCCTGATGATGCTGGTTGCTAATTTGGCCAATACAAAAGGATGCAAAAAACCTGAAAATGACTGAAACCCTGGCACATGGGTACTCATCCAAGGGTACTCATCCAAGAGATTTTCAATCAATACAAACATGACAAGGCTTAGATGGTTTTCAAAAGGTTTTGCGTCCTTGTGCTTTGGACGAAAGTAGCCTCAGCATTGGAAGGGTTAACATAAGCTAGAGTAATAAGTCTTCATTGTTGACAGGCAAATCCCACCACACCCATGCATCCCTTATTTCTAGAGCGGCTCATGAAATAGTGCAAAAATGACTTTATCCTCAAACTTCCAGAAATGACACCTTTACCTTCTCAATGTGTAAAATAAAGCCAGAACACTACTAGTTATTTAGTAAGCAACTTGAGTA
>CAWWDR010000223.1:0-14690 GCA_963942565.1 Maea johnstoni
GCTATTATTCCTCCATGTCATATCTTAAGCAAACATATGATACGCCATGCTTTTTTGGCCTGGACATGTGGGAAAGTTTCCAGTGACTTGGGATTAGGCGGTGAATTTCGCAGGGCACTCTAGTTTCCTTCACCACTTACATATGGCTGGTCACGAATTAGACACAATTGGCATAAACGTGACGAGAAACGAAATGCCAAATTCCTACAGTGTAGGCTTGGACTTCTTAAATGAAGAGAAAAGCGCTTGCAAGTACTTCCATGCAAGCTTAGCCATAAGAAATATCAAATAAGTAAACACATTAGGCCAAAACAAAGTATTCCCATTCTCGCTAAACCCTCGTGCTTGCCCCTCATATATTTCTCATGCAGGTCTGCTCGTCTGGGGCACCATCATACGTTATCCCCCTCTCAGACGTTCCCCTTCAGCGAACCCGTCCAGTTTTCTCGGCTAGGGCGCCGTTTGGGGGCAGATTTATAACCCTCATCACCTCGCCTATGGAGTATCATAGCTCATACTGTGGCGGGGCTGCCCCCTCGGCGCCCTAATGGTGCGTGGCAGATTTCGCAACGAGAAACTCGGATCATCCGGGACGGAGACGAACGGACAGACACGCGCTACTCTCAGAACTTCCCATAATGCACCGCGCCATCTGACAAATGCTCTGGCACCAATCACGACGGGTAGACACTAAATCCTAACCTTCCGCGGCATGGTAACATTATTAGATATAAATGTTACCATGCCGTGGAAGGTTAGGATTTAGTACCGTCACGCCGCGAATCTTAGCACTCCGAGCAGACGTAACTCATCTCCGAGTGACCATAATGGCGGGAGTCAGCACGCGCGCTCTCCGAGGAGCGGATGTTATGACTAACCATCAGCGTTGTTTTCATCAACAAGCTCCGCGCGCGCGCCGATATTGATAATCTCTCGCCTCCGGGCCGCTGGCGCGAAGTGCCAAAGATTATGGCACCAATGTGCATATTGCTGCCCGCCACCCCATCCAGGGTTTATGGATAGTTATAGCCTCTTTACTTAACAGTGGGCAAGCAAAGCATCAGATGTAGAAATGGCCTCGGCAATACTACGTGCGCTGCGAAGCAGATTCCGCTGATTTTGCTCGTCTGACGCCGTTGTTGCTACTAAGTGGGTCGACCGCAATCTCGGTGAACTCATCTTCGATTTTAGGAGCCATGTTTGATGTCTCGTGTACTCAGAGGATGGGGTCACTTTGTAACCCTCCGTTAGGGAGGGAAATGTTTTAGAAATAAGATATGAACTATGTTATATCTCGGGAGCGTGTACATTTCTCAAAGATCTGGGTCAAATTTTCAAGATTTTCAGAGATATTTTTTTCAAAATGTGAAGGACTTCCCTCAATGGGTATTATATGGCCAATGCCTGATTAGCAGATTGCCAAAGACTTCGATTCTAACAGTTTTTTTTAATTCGCTGGAATTCGATTCTAATAGTTGACGTACCGGAACATTTGTTTTTCATAGCCAAAACTAGTCATTTTTAATATGTGCTCCTAGATATTAAGTGTTCGATGCCAAACTAGCTGTCAAATTGTTTTCTTGAATAAATGATCTTTCATTTTCTGTTCAGACCTTGTGTTCTCAATAATGTTCGATTTTGACGAATATTTGTAGAGATTCTTTATACATTTGATGGGCTCGGCAGTGGTAGTTAAATTTGCTTAATTTTTCTCTTATTCTCTGAAAGTGTTGAACCCCGTTACATTGTTTTGGACTATTATCAATACTAATATATAACAATATATTTAAGTGTATTTCCTCTCCCCAATAAACGGGAGTGAACATAAATGTAAATGTATTTTCTCTTTCACACTTGGTCCATCGTAGTTGCTCGTTTCTTATTTCGTTGTTGAACAATAGAACCATTGTCGAGAAGACATGGCCCCAGCTGTACTAAGGGAATAGCAGATTAATTGCTGCTTTTAATCGCCATCTTGACTAGTGTGATAGGAGGGAGTCTTTGGCACATTATCCCAATGTCCAGCTGTGTTCAATGCCCGGGGGGGGGGGGGCACTTGGGTATTTAGGGGGTGCATACGTTCGTTATCAAAATTAAAAAATACCCCTAAAGCACTGATTTCTGGCCAAAAAAGCACCCTTATTTCAATAAAACGCTGATTTTTTCCACTAAATAAACACCCCTTCTTTTATCAAAACACTGACATTAGATGAACGGGAACACGTGTTTTAACTTCAGATTTTATAATTCTCTGCCTGTTTAGCGGCAGCAAGTTGCGGCAGCAAGCTCGGAAGCCCAGTCACTCGCGGTCAGAGTCGAGTATATTTCGTGGATTGTAAGGGGATTTTGACCCCCATACTTCGTACCTGGGTACAAAAAAGTACCCATCTTTTACAAAATCGCGGACATGCGGAAGTCTTAAAAAAAGACCCCTTCTTCCGCGAAATACGTAACGCAGGTGCGGCCCCCTTCTGTACCTGAGTGCCCTCCCCGGGGTTCAATGAATTTATACAAGAAGGAAAACTGTAAATAGGTAGCTGAAATGCCATTTGAATTTTAACCGATATGTCTTTATCAACCATGATTAATTTATCTCGCCCCTATTTAGATCCTTAACTATATCTTATTCCATTATTACTATGCATATAAGTACTGTGGACGCTATCAGCGTGACAATTGCTTTAGTATAAACACTTTGTTTGTCAATTTAAACCTTATGTCTGTGTATCTTTATTGACAATATATCTTTAAAAAAAATAAAACTGAGATACAAACAGATTTTCAAATAAACCCCGAATACTCCTTCAACTTTCAAACAAGTAGTACATGTACACAGGCATCAAGCGAAACATAGTAGCTTAAAATTGCAAAGAAGAAAACCATCACTGGCACAAAATAAGCAGAAATAAGCTTCCAAATAATTGGGTAAAAGAACTGTACTGGCGGTTATTAAGTTGCTAGGTCTATATCTTTCATTTCATGTATGTTGAACAGTTAAGCGAATATATATCATTTGTTGTCAATCAATTTTCCAAGAAGTCACTGGTAGCTTCTGTACATGCTTTTGAACCTAACAGGTCGGTGGCAATGCCTTGGACCACCCGGCCATCAAGGTAGGTGCTCAGTTGCAAGAGATGCTTTTTAAAACACGGCTATCCGAGGGAGTCCATTTCTGTTGGGAGATTGTAAACAGTCGGTTGCCCTTGACCACTCGGCTATCAGGGTAGGCCCTCAGTGGTGGAAGATGCCTAAGACCACTCGGCTATCAGGGTAGGCCCTCAGTGGTGGAAGATGCCTAAGACCACTCGGCTATCAGGGTAGGCCCTCAGTGGTGGGAGATGCCTAAGACCACTCGGCTATCAGGGTAGGCCCTCAGTGGTGGGAGATGCCTAAGACCACTCGGCTAACAAGGTAGGCCCTGAGTGGTGGGAGATGCCTAAGACCACTCGGCTATCAGGGTAAGCCCTCGGTGGTGGGAGATGCCTAAGACCACTCGACTATCAGGGTAGGCCATCAGTGGTGGGAGATGCCTAAGACCACTCGGCTATCAGGGTAGGCCCTCAGTGGTGGGAGATGCCTAAGACCACTCGACTATCAGGGTAGGCCATCAGTGGTGGGAGATGCCTAAGACCACTCGGCTATCAGGGTAGGCCCTCAGTGGTGGGAGATGCCTAAAACCACTCGGCTATCAGGGTAGGCCCTCAGTGGTGGGAGATGCCTAAGACCACACGGCTATCAGGGTAGGCCCTCAGTGGTGGGAGATGCCTAAGACCACTCGGCTATCAGGGTAGGCCCTCAGTGGTGGGAGATGCCTAAGACCACTCGGCTATCAGGGTAGGCCATCAGTGGTGGGAGATGCCTAAGACCACTCGGCTATCAGGGTAGGCCCTCAGTGGTGGGAGATGCCTAAGACCACTCGGCTATCAGGGTAGGCCCTCAGTGGTGGGAGATGCCTAAGACCACTCGGCTATCAGGGTAGGCCATCAGTGGTGGGAGATGCCTAAGACCACTCGGCTATCAGTGTAGGCCCTCAGTGGTGGGAGATGCCTAAGACCACTCGGCTATCAGGGTAGGCCCTCAGTGGTGGGAGATGCCTAAGACCACTCGGCTATCAGGGTAGGCCCTCAGTGGTGGGAGATGCCTAAGACCACTCGGCTATCAGGGGAGGCCCTCAGTGGTGGGAGATACCTAAGACAACTCGGCTATCAGGGTAGGCCCTCAGTGGTGGGAGATGCCTAAGACCACTCGGCTATCAGGGTAGGCCCTCAGTGGTGGGAGATGCCTAAGACAACTCGACTATCAGGGTAGGCCCTCAGTGGTGGGAGATGCCTAAGACAACTCGGCTATCAGGGTAGGCCCTCAGTGGCGGGAGATACCTAAGTCAACTCGGCTATCAGGGTAGGCCCTCAGTGGTGGGAGATGCCTAAGACCACTCGGCTATCAGGGTAGGCCCTCATTGGTGAGAGATGACTAAGACAACTCGGCTATCAGGGTAGGCCCTCAGTGGTGGGAGATGCCTAAGACCACTCGGCTATCAGGGTAGGCCCTCAGTGGCGGGAGATGCCTAAGACCACTCGGCTATCAGGGTAGGCCCTCAGTGGTGGGAGATGCCTAAGACCACTCGGCTATCAGGGGAGGCCCTCAGTGGTGGGAGATGCCTAAGACCACTCGGCTATCAGGGTAGGCCTTAGTGGTGGGAGATGTCTAAGACCACTCGGCTATCAGGGTAGGCCCTCAGTGGTGGGAGATGCCTAAGACCACTCGGCTATCAGGGTAGGCCCTCAGTGGTGGGAGATACCTAAGACCACTCGGCTATCAGGGTAGGCCCTCAGTGGTGGGAGATGCCTAAGACCACTCGGCTATCAGGGTAGGCCCTCAGTGGTGGGAGATGCCTAAGACACCTCGGCTATCAGGGTAGGCCCTCAGTGGTGGGAGATGCCTAAGACCACCCGGCTATCAGGGTAGGCCATCAGTGGTGGGAGATGCCTAAGACCACTCGGCTATCAGGGTAGGCCATCAGTGGTTGGAGATGCCTAAGACCACTCGGCTATCAGGGTAGGCCCTCAGTGGTGGGAGATGCCTAAGACCACTCGGCTATCAGGGTAGGCCCTCAGTGGCGGGAGATACCTAAGACAACTCGGCTATCAGGGTAGGCCCTCAGTGGTGGGAGATGCCTAAGACCACTCGGCTATCAGGGTAGGCCCTCAGTGGTGGGAGATGCCTAAGACCACTCGACTATCAGGGTAGGCCCTCAGTGGTGGGAGATGCCTAAGACAACTCGGCTATCAGGGTAGGCCCTCAGTGGTGGGAGATGCCTAAGACCACTCGGCTATCAGGGTAGGCCCTCAGTGGTGGGAGATGCCTAAGACCACTCGGCTATCAGGGTAGGCCCTCAGTGGTGGGAGATGCCTAAGACCACTCGGCTATCAGGGTAGGCCATCAGTGGTGGGAGATGCCTAAGACAACTCGGCTATCAGGGGAGGCCCTCAGTGGCGGGAGATACCTAAGACAACTCGGCTATCAGGGGAGGCCCTCAGTGGTGGGAGATGCCTAAGACCACTCGGCTATCAGGGGAGGCCCTCAGTGGTGGGAGATGCCTAAGACCACTCGGCTATCAGGGTAGGCCCTCAGTGGTGGGAGATGCCTAAGACCACTCGGCTATCAGGGTAGGCCCTCAGTGGTGGGAGATGCCTAAGACCACTCGGCTATCAGGGTAGGCCCTCAGTGGTGGGAGATACCTAAGACCACTCGGCTATCAGGGTAGGCCCTCAGTGGTGGGAGATGCCTAAGACCACTCGGCTATCAGGGTAGGCCCTCAGTGGTGGGAGATGCCTAAGACACCTCGGCTATCAGGGTAGGCCCTCAGTGGTGGGAGATGCCTAAGACCACCCGGCTATCAGGGTAGGCCATCAGTGGTGGGAGATGCCTAAGACCACTCGGCTATCAGGGTAGGCCATCAGTGGTTGGAGATGCCTAAGACCACTCGGCTATCAGGGTAGGCCCTCAGTGGTGGGAGATGCCTAAGACCACTCGGCTATCAGGGTAGGCCCTCAGTGGCGGGAGATACCTAAGACAACTCGGCTATCAGGGTAGGCCCTCAGTGGTGGGAGATGCCTAAGACCACTCGGCTATCAGGGTAGGCCCTCAGTGGTGGGAGATGCCTAAGACCACTCGACTATCAGGGTAGGCCCTCAGTGGTGGGAGATGCCTAAGACAACTCGGCTATCAGGGTAGGCCCTCAGTGGTGGGAGATGCCTAAGACCACTCGGCTATCAGGGTAGGCCCTCAGTGGTGGGAGATGCCTAAGACCACTCGGCTATCAGGGTAGGCCCTCAGTGGTGGGAGATGCCTAAGACCACTCGACTATCAGGGTAGGCCCTCAGTGGTGGGAGATGCCTAAGACAACTCGGCTATCAGGGTAGGCCCTCAGTGGTGGGAGATGCCTAAGACCACTCGGCTATCAGGGGAGGCCCTCAGTGGTGGGAGATGCCTAAGACCACTCGGCTATCAGGGTAGGCCCTCAGTGGTGGGAGATGCCTAAGACCACTCGGCTATCAGGGTAGGCCATCAGTGGTGGGAGATGCCTAAGACAACTCGGCTATCAGGGGAGGCCCTCAGTGGCGGGAGATACCTAAGACAACTCGGCTATCAGGGGAGGCCCTCAGTGGTGGGAGATGCCTAAGACCACTCGGCTATCAGGGGAGGCCCTCAGTGGTGGGAGATGCCTAAGACCACTCGGCTATCAGGGTAGGCCCTCAGTGGTGGGAGATGCCTAAGACCACTCGGCTATCAGGGTAGGCCCTCAGTGGTGGGAGATGCCTAAGACCACTCGGTTATCAGGGTAGGCCCTCAGTGGTGGGAGATGCATAAGACCAATCGGCTATCTGTTTAGGCCCTCAGTGGTGGGAGATGCCTAAGACCACTCGGCTATCAGGGTAGGCCCTCAGTGGTGGGAGATACCTAAGACCACTCGGCTATCAGGGTAGGCCCTCAGTGGTGGGAGATACCTAAGACACCTCGGCTATCAGGGTAGGCCCTCAGTGGTGGGAGATGCCTAAGACCACTCGGCTATCAGGGTAGACCCTCAGTGGCGGGAGATGCCTAAGACCACTCGGCTATCAGAGTAGGCCCTCAGTGGTGGGAGATGCCTAAGACCACTCGACTATCAGGGTAGGCCCTCAGTGTTGGGAGATGCCTAAGACCACTCGGCTATCAGGGTAGGCCTTAGTGGTGGGAGATGTCTAAGACCACTCGGCTATCAGGGTAGGCCCTCAGTGTTGGGAGATGCCTAAGACCACTCGGCTATCAGGGTAGGCCCTCAGTGGTGGGAGATGCCTAAGACCACTCGGCTATCAGGGTAGGCCCTCAGTGGTGGGAGATGCCTAAGACCACTCGGCTATCAGGGTAGGCCCTCAGTGGTGGGAGATGCCTAAGACCACTCGGCTATCAGGGTAGGCCCTCAGTGGTGGGAGATGCCTAAGACCACTCGGCTATCAGGGTAGGCCCTCAGTGGTGGGAGATGCCTAAGACCACTCGGCTATCAGGGTAGGCCCTCAGTGGTGGGAGATGCCTAAGACCACTCGGCTATCAGGGTAGGCCCTCAGTGGTAGGAGATGCCTAAGACCACTCGGCTTTAATTGCAGCCCCCATCTCCTGTGTGTACATGTATACATGCTTGTGTGGGCAATAAACATCAAGCACTGTGCTGGCTTCTGTTAACAGCACCTACTGGGTATCCAAACACCGATAGGTGTAAAAAGGCTTGTAACATGCAATTGCCTGTGGATCTTGTGCTAACAGCTGTAATCACTTGTAGCGAGAACTAGAGGAGACGTAACGTGCTATTAAACATTCCATAAATCAACACAATTACACTAATTCAGCGCTAATTAATTTTGATTTAATAGGCACCGCCGCTCGGAATCCTCCCACCGGGAACGATTGTTGAATGCTTCCCTCAGACCCGAGGCCAAGCGTCAAATATCACAGTACGCTTTTAATGTTTCGCTTAAAGGGTAGCAATGGTGGTCCCTTTGTGTTAGTGATTATTAATGGTCGTGTGGTTTTTGAGTGGTGTTGATGAATTTGAGTGATTATAGGGAGGGGGTAGGGATCCGCCACTTTGGCTCAGAGTGGCTGTTGACACCATATGCAATTAAGGATTCTACAATACTACCGGAAATAGGAATATTATATCTAGGCGCATGCCATATGTAGGTATCATTGCTTGTGGATAGGTGGCACTGCTGTATGCTAATGAGGGTATGTGTTGTGTATATATATATATATATATATATATATATATATATATATATATATATATATATATATATATATATATATATATATATATATATATACACACATGGTTGTACAAACACCCATGGATAACATGTCAAAGAATATGTCTACCACATCACTGTACCACGTACATGTAGCTATGCGAATCAAAACTACGTTCAGTTGTGAGGTCATCCATGCACCAATGGCCAGCAAACGTGGTGGAAATCGAGCGGGCGGTCGTGCATTATGCCGGGGCTGCCAAGGCATTTAGTGCAGAAATTAAATGCTGGCACTGTAACATAGGACTAATGGCATCGCTGATTGTTCCCTACGCACGGCTTGAACGTAGATCTGGTCGGCGTTTTCCGCAGTGAAAGACGCTGCTGGCTGGCGCGGCAAGAGATCCCACTGAGTCCCGCAGATACAGTGATTACACTTGTCCGCGGAGATGTCGACTCCAATAAACTTGAAAATAACTATTTCGAAGCAATCATTAGTGGTCGTGAAACTACACCCGGTTCTATTTTTGGCTCCTCGTGCGGGGAAATGGCGGCAATCCGGAAGACATTGACTTACTCACCATATATGGTCTGGTAAACAGCCTTTTAAAAAATACATATGTCCATTTGGCTGAATTTGAAATTGTATGGATTTGAATAAAGCAAATTTAATCATTTCTAACTTAAAGTTATATCATCGCTAAAACATAATTTGGTCAAAAGTTAAAATGAAATTCAAAATGAAATTAACTATATCTGTGACAGATGAGACCCATTTGAAATACAGGTGAACTTGGATATGACGGATCACTGTACGACGGACTTTTGGCTATGACGGACGATATGCTTGGTCCCAGTCCCATGCATATTAACTACGTGTATTTTACCATGCATAGGACGGATTCCGTATGACGGAACTCGGCTACCACGGACCAATATCACGGCACACACGATGCTATTTACTATGTAATTAGCATTGTGTATGACGGAAAAACATGTGTCTAGCAGTCGGCTTATTCTCGCCGAGACTAACACATGTGCTGAGTTACGTTCGGCCAGACAGAACTCAGTTCACATTGTCTGGTATTTCTCAGCAGACAAATAAATGTATAACAAAAGTCCAGCCAGGCATATTCTTTCGCTGTTTTGACTTTTATTTATAGATCAACTGAGGTCCCCAATGCAATTAGATACACAATTGCATATGACGGACTAAGTCCATCATATGCATATGACGGATTTTGCATATGACGGACCAATTTTTCTGGTCCCACTGAGTCCGTCATATCCAAGTTCACCTAAGTATACATAGTATATATAGGTATACATAGTTGAGTAGTTTATAAAATGTGGTTTTCTGTAGATTGTAATATATATATATATATATATATATATATATATATATATATATATATATATATATATATATATATATATATATATATATGCATGCACATTTGCGTCCAAATTGTGGTTTTTTGTATGTATGTATGCATGTACGTACGTATATATGTGTATATATACTTCCTGCTCCACTTCTACAGTCACTGGTCCCTAGACACTGATACAGACGAGCGCTGTCTAAGTGTCTTGAAATGTGGCATGATTTTCCCTTTAAATAACTATGCACCCAGTCACTCGCCGCGTACGCGTTTTTTACGACGATACGACGGCACCATATGCCTCCCTCATAGAAATCATTACCTCCTTGATGTATCACAATTGAGGAAACACCGCATTACCGCCAATATGTAAACAGCTAAATGCCAAACCACATGCCTACTCAGAGAACGCCATTGCGCTGGACGTATGAAAGCCCTATTTAGCGCATTCAACGGCCTAATGAGGCTATAAATCGCGTAGGGTCGATGTTGAATATTGGCCTATTCTGTAGTTACACGCTTAACACCAAGACCCCGGCGGTCACCCTAGACCAATGTATAGGAAGGGGGCCATCTGACAGTTCGCGGCACGATATCAGAGCTAGCCAAAACGCAGCTAATGTTGCCGAAGGTCACGAATTGCTCGTAGCAAATCTAGCGTGTTTTCTGGCAATAAAGGGGTACGAAATGAACTTATTGACTTGGAAGTGAAGGGGTTGAAATTAATGCATGTGTAGGAAGGGGGCGATAACAGAGCTAGCCAATACGCAGCTAATGTTGCCGAAGGTCACGAATTGCTCGTAGCAAATCTAGCGTGTTTTCTGGCAATGAAGGGGTACGAAATGAACTTATTGGCTTGGATGTGAAGGGGTTGAAATACATGCAATATTTTTGTCTTAGCCTTGTATGCGCTTCTTGGCGTATTTCGAAGGTCAAGAATTGTCATGTTTTGTTACAAAGAAAGGGAGATATTACCATTGCTCAGGGATATATAGGGTCTGCATAAACGTGTGAGATATTTAAAGAAAAAGGATTCTTTTTCGAACGCAACGGGAGCACTGATGTTTTTCCAAAGTAGCATTTTGTTATTCTTGATAGGAACTTGTTGCATTACTTATGTCAGTTCAAACCAGCACACACACACATACATGAATACATACACAAGAATGTACAAAGCACCTGCGCCTTCTCGTCATTCTCAGTGTCATATTGTCTCCTTCTATTCTTGCATTGGTGTTTGACTTATGCCTATGGCTATGCATGTTCAGTGTTTATACTCTCTCTCTCTCTCTCTCTCTCTCTCTCTCTCTCTCTCTCTCTCTCTCTCTCTCTCTCTCTCTCTCTCTCTCTCTCTACATGTATATATATATATATATATATATATATATATATATATATATATATATATATATATATATATATATATATATATATATGTATATGTGTATGTATATATATATATATATATAATATATATATATATATATATATATATATATATGTATATATATATATATATATATATATATATATATATATATATATATATATATATATATATATATGTATATATATATATATATGTATATATATATATATATATATATATGTATATATATATATATATATATATATATATATATATATATATATATATATATATATATATATATATATATATATATATATGTATATATATATATATACTGTAAGCAACAATACCCGAATGGATAGAAAACACATATGATTTCTCGCTAAGTGTAGGTCACTTGCCGTATGTGTTACCAGTGCCTAATGGCGAATGTATAGATGCGTTTAGGAACGGCAGTCAGGGGTCGTCATTATTGCGCACTGTTTCTGGCCCATCACGCAATTTGTGTGACAAAGCTATCAATTGGACAGTATCTGGACAATAATTGGACATCCATGACAACATTACCCAAGTAAAGCGATTTAATGTACACCGTTTGGCCATTAGACACGTGCTGTGCCGACTAGGTCTCTTGAGTGCAGGAGAGAGCAATTGATCACGTGACTGACACACAAATGTAAGGGAATTGTTATCGTCACTTTTTTGTAGATTATAGGTAAAATCAGACTACTCGTTTGTTTACCTTTTATTATTCTACTAGACATGTATGACGAGTAATTGATGCCAAACTTAACTCTTAATTTACCAGTGTAAACTTTTCCCAATGTTTCTGAAACTTTGAGGATAGTAAATAATTGTATTGAAATTTAATATTTTATCTAGTAATTACAACAAAGAATCGAATACGTAAAACACTAAAAACTGTACAATAAGATTATAAGAATGTATAATCTGGTATGCAATCATTCTTGAGTGGGTTTCCATGTTTGAAATGGAATCAAGAAGACATCAGGTAAAGAATGAAATGCAGTTTTATTGAAAATGTCCCTTATCACCAAGCTGTGCTAAGCGGATGGTGTATTCCCTTTTATCTGTGTTCTATAGAAATGTGTAGATTAATGATAGATTTAAGTGCTCATATTGTGCGACGATTAAGACGTTTTCACATAAAATGTGAGGACCATACGAAACGCAGAAAGGGAAGCAGGAAACATTACTAGTTGTTAACTTGATATTAGTTACTAGCATGTGTTTTGCGTTTCTGACCTCCCTAACTTATCTCACTGTTATATTATACAAATATGACATCCCTGCGGGGTGTGTTGAAAACACAACAGCCTGTCGCGAAGGAGTCAGACGATTAATCCATGGCCCTTGACCAACCAGAATCAAGAATCTTCACGTGAGGTATAATATAAGTGTTTTCAATACCTTTCTAAGAGATTTCACTATTATAATAGCCGTAAGATTATACATTGTTTTTAGTTTGACGCTTTGATTGTTAATGTTCACAAATATGTTAGTACACAATTTCTCAGATGACCTTTTCTGAAACATGATAACGTATACACATTTTATATCATTTTTAAACAGAATTGAAGAACCCGAAAGCACATATCTTGATACCACATATCTTGATAGTTAAACAAACTGCCTTTTCAGAACTGTAGTACTCATGTAGCCCTTGCACTAGTATAAACATTCAGTTTCTTTTTCCTGCCATACTACATGTATAGAGCTATTGGAACAAAATGCCTTTTTCAGAACTGTAGTACTCCTGTAACCCACACACTAGTATAAACATTTAGTTTTAATATCCTGTCATACTACATGTATAGAGCTATTGGAACAAACTGCCTTTTTCAGAACTGTAGTACTCCTGTAACCCACACACTAGTAAACACATTCAGTTGTTATCTCCTGTCATACTACATGTACAGAGCTATTGAACAAACTGCTTTTTTCAGAACTGTGGTACTCCTGTATACCAAACACTAGTTAGCATCCCCATATAGAGTATTTGCTTATAGGGACTTTTTCTGCTAGCCCTGTTGGCTAGAATTAATAAGCTCCCAGGGTAATAACCAACCCTTACAATGCTTTCTGTTTGTCTTTAGTTATGTATTTCATTACTATTATTATTATTATTATTATTATTATTATTATTATTATTATTATTATTATTATTATCATTTTTATTATTATTATTATCATTATTATTATTATTATTAATGTTATCATTATTATTATTATTATTATTATTATTTGTATATGCATGATTTTGTTACCGTATGTTGCAGCAAATTAGCATACTACTATTACCAGTATAAACATTCAGTTTTTATCTCCTGTCATACTACATGTACATGTATAGAGCTATTGGAATCTCGATAGCCCGAGATTATTGATTATTCTAATCCCATAATCCCATCCTCTGACCATCCATTATTCAAGCTTAATGATATCTATCTATCGCTACCCATCAGACTGCATTGCAAACCATTGCAGCCAAATCTTAACCATTGTGCTTCTGGTGGCTTATTTGGTCAGTAGAAAATGACGTAAAAAAGCGGAAAAGTGATGGAAAACCTGACATATGGGTGCTCATCTGATAGTACTCATCAAGTAGAGCTGTCCGATGAATACCAAGATGACATGGTTTAGATGGTTTTCAGAAAACGTTGCATCCTTGTCCTTTGGATGAAAGTAGCCTCAGCATTTGAAGGGTTAACTCTTCCAATGCTGAGACTACGTTTGTCCTAAGCACAAGGATGCAAAGATTTTTGAAAACCATCTTAACTTTGAAATGTTTGTATTTATTGGAAAGCTCTCGCTGAGTACTCTCAGGGTTTCAGTCATTTTTCAGGATATTTGCATCATTTTGTATTGGCCAAAGTGAATATTGTGGCGTGAACATTTCTCACATGAAGATTTCATTTTCATGCATGGAAAAATCCATTCATAAGAATGAAATTTTTCATGCATAAAAATGAAAGTACAGGCAACTCTGCTTAATCCGGATACGCGTAATCCGGATTCTCATTTACACCGGACAGATTGGAAGGTCCCAGTCCCTTCCTATACATATGATTCTTATACGCATAATCCGGACTTTGCCTAATCGGGACAAAAGTTAAGGGTCCACATCAGTCCGGATTAAGCGGAGTTGCCTGTATTGCCCAATAATGTGCATGGGTGAGGATTCCTAGCATGATAATTGTGTACATCCCAATTACCCATGAACATCTCTGGGACGAAAAAGTCACCTCATGGTCAAGATTTTTTTATTTTCATGAATGCAAATGTCATGGAAATGTCGTAATTTTCATGTGACCTAGGCCTGCAAACTCCCTTTTCCGTCTTCCTGATCCAACAGCTAGTGACGTCTTAGCCTGTCATGCCAGAAAGAGAGACACATTAACTTCCTATTCACCCAATTTGACTTCCTAGCTATCTGTCTGACGCCAGCAGCAGTATGTATTTAAGAGCTCCTTATCAAATATATTGATCTGGGCATTCCTCAAGTGTATTTTAGGTTATTTTGACTTCTCTCATTATGGATCGTAGGCGGAGAACAGATCGATCAATTCGAACTCTAAAAGTAACTCTTTCAAGATACTAATTATTGCAAGTATATAGACACACACACACAAA
>CAWWDR010000224.1:0-14184 GCA_963942565.1 Maea johnstoni
GGTGAAATTACTTAGCTCCATCATTGACAACTTGGCGAGTGAAATCAGCCCATATCTTAGACAGTTTCCGAAGACAGTAGTGCACGGTGATTTCCATTCAGGTAAACAACAATCGACAATTATACGATAGAAATAATATATATTTATATATATATATATATATATATATATATATATATATATATATATATATATATATATATATATATATATATATATATATTTATATATATATATATATATATATATATATATATATATATATATATACATTTACATATAGATAGATATAGATAGATAGATAGATAGATTTACATATAGATAGATAGACAGATATAGTTACATATATATATATATATATATATATATATATATATATATATATATATATATATATATATATATTTATATATATATATATATATATATATATATATATATATATATATATATATATATATATATATATACATATGTGTGTGTGTGTGTGTGTGTGTGAGTATATAAATATATATATGTATATACATCTTTACTCATATTTTGTGTAGATTAGTATAACGTGCATAATGCACACGATTAAATGGCAGGTTTGACACTTTTTAACTTAGATGTGAAGTGACCTTCTCCCCTAAAACACACTTGTCCGTGGTAAACTTGGTTAATACAACTAAAATGGTATAGAAGTAACCAGCAAAGGTTATCTTTATTTTAAACTTGCAGGAAATCTCTGCCTACGAAAGAACCCCTCCAATGGTGAGAGTCACTTGTGTGCCTACGATTGGGAATTCTGTTCACTGCACGTGCCCCAGAGAGACTTGGCCCACTTCCTGATATCCACGTTACCGGTCATGGAGTCTGCATCAGAGCACCTGGCACTTTGGCAAGAGTATGTGGATTTCTTTCGAAAGGAACTTATCTCATCCTTGGAAAGAGCTGGAAATGCCAATAATCCTGAAGTCGAAAAGTTTCTCCAAAAGGAAACTTTTCAAAAGATTGCTGATTATGCAATAATGGAAGCTGTAACAGATATGGTTATTTTGGCAGGGAGTGTTCCTCTCGCCTTTTCTTTGTCTAGTTTTAATGAAACTACTGAAAATGTATTGTAATTTTATTGAGGCTGTTAAGGGTAAACATGCATTTCTCCAAAACTAAGCGTTCTTAATCTTGTATAATTAAAAGGTGTTCACCGTGATTGCTTATCAAATCATTCATATTACAAGTCGCCCTAAGTCAGTGGCTGTTGGTGCCTCTCGCAAAAACATTCTTTGGTGCTCCAGCTCCTTCAATCATTGAATGTCGTTCATTCATCTCAATTAAGGGTTCCTATATTTTGATTTAATTATTTCATGAAAAATACATTAGAATGAACAAATTGCTGCGCAGTAATCATAATAAAAAGTTATTGTGTAATTCTTTTAATCAATTAATGTGATTCTTGTTTAGTTATATTGTGAAATTCGTCTCTCATTCTCCTATTCTGAATGGACTGTTCAAAGCTCTTCTTAAGAGTGTCTTTGATTTACATAATAATGCCTTAGATTGGAGAGGATTTTGTTTCAATATGTTGTAATTATGTTACAGACAGTGGTGTGATAATGAACATTTTCCTTTTGCAGCTTGTGTCTAGTCCCATTATACCTTGATGTCTTTTAGGTCATATCCTGATGCTTTCGCAAAATATTCTACATCCCCACGGTGATCTTAATTGGTGGTATTCTGAATGGAATGGACTTTTGTTTGTCAGATGTTCAGCTAATCGGAAATGCATTGTTAGATTTTCCCTGGTGTCTTGTTAAAAAGAATCTCCTTGGGAATATGCATACAATTTGTGTTTTATACCATATTTTTATCACACTAACTATATTATCATTTGTGCTATCAGTTCTTAGGTAGCAGACTTGTCAGAATTGTTGATGTGTAGACTCTATTTTATATTTCTTAAAAGTATTCAAAGATGTATCTACTTAAGACCTCACCTAAACTGTATATACAAGCTGAGATGTATGGGTCACTGATGTTATATGTGCTGAATTTTGGATGATGATGGTTTAGTTCAGAAATTTTTCTTTGATGCCCAAAGGATCTTTCAGGTCTTCTTAAAAAGAAAAAGATGCATTCTGTGGCTATACCTTAGATCACTCAACTATCAAGGCAAGCCCTATCCGTCATGCGGGCAATATGGTGCCTTCCTAAATTAGTCGATATATCCGATAGTCGTGATACCCATCTCTCATCACTTCCCGGGTTCGAGTCCCCTCCTAGACTTGTGAAAAGATTGTGAGAGACTTGTGTTTACCGGGTACTACACACCACCGCCTAACCCAAAGGCACTAGCAACTTTCTCACATTCTCTAAACGCGGTTTTTGAACAGGCGCAGTAAAGTGGAGCAGCGAGAGTTCAATGACAACTGTTGGAACTGGACTTAAAGCATATAAAGACAACAAAACATACCTGTCCTTCACAATGATTGTACATAATGCATGGCAATACTGAGTCAATTGTTGATATGAGCACTCCATTCCTTTTTCCTGTAACAGTCTTTAGTCCTCACCAACACCAAATTGATTAGTTGAATCACAGTATCATAGAGTATGCATTTCCAAAACATTTGATACCAGAAAGTTGTGTATATTGTATATTCATCACTGAAAATTGCCACTCGAAATCGCCTCTGTGGTGCACTTACGAGTAGTTATTACTTAATGTCAAAAATACCTTCATCTAGGTGATGTGTGTGTGCGTGTGTATAAATGGCATATCAAGAACAAGAAAATAAATACATGATAACAACGTCTCGTCTATTTAGAACATTTATGAGAACAGTTTTCTGGACTTTTTAATCTCTTTGTCTTCTAGTGAAATACAACATGGGCACAAAATGTTCTTTATAGGAACACACCTAAAAACCTATTGGTATTTTTTTTTTAAAACGTGTTTCTTATGTGTATGACTATCACAAATCAAGAACATTCATAAAAGGATTTACATGAGTTTGTAAGTCTGACTACATAAAAATGTTTAAACATGGCTAACTGTTAACGTATTACTTCTTTATGAACAAGAGACCGTCTGAAGTCGGTAGCAGCTATGGCCTACATATCTTATGTATGTATCTCTATTGAGTACAGCTCTCGCCGTATTAGAACGCACTAGGGAGGTATAAATGTGTTATCACTTACAGTATGTTATCATATAACACTAAAAGTAATACTTCAAAACAAAGCAGATTGTTTTTCTTCATTTTGATATTCCTCCAAAGCTTTCATACAACCTGATATGCAATCAACATTGATTTTATAGCATCATGAATGCACCTTATAATGGCACTCACCTGTATTACAATAATGCTGACACGATACATGACAAGTGATAACTGATTTACACAATTGCTTGCAAAAATAATGTAACTAAACAACAGTTATACGCGTATCTATAAGACACATTGTGCAAAAATGGCCCACTGCACATACTTTGACTGATTCCTTACTCAATGAGCTTCTGAGCCAATATAACTTGTAAACTCGTCAATCAAAATCAATTGTTTAAGATTATCATAAATCGGATCTACCTTCTCTGATGTACACAACCACTCCTTTAAATAAGATTTGACGAAATCCCAGAACCCTCTCATATGCCCACTAATTTACTCACGATACGTGCATCTCTTAGTAATCACACACACACACATATATATATATATATATATATATATATATATATATATATATATATATATATATATATATATATATATATATATATATATATATATATATATATATACACACACATATATATATATATATATATATATATATATATATATATATATATATATATATATATATATACACACACATATATATATATATATATATATATATATATATATATATATATATATATATATATATATATATATATATATGTATGCCTCTCTCTGTGTGTATGTATGTATGCATGTATGTATGTACGTATGTGTAACGTCTGAATGTCTGCAAACGATATTATGTTTGAGTCCAAATGGCTACATCTTAATGAGGTAATTGTGTAGACATTGGTTTTGATGTACATCCATACTATAATACCATGATTCAGGTATGTCCTTTTTCAAACACTTGATAAAGCAATATACGAAGGACTAATTCCGGTGGCCTAGCCAATCATATTGTCAGTCTTACACAATTTGTATTTAATGCAGTGCCTGTTTAAACCATGTATATTCATCCACATTTACTATTACAACTAGTATTAACGTACAAAGATATGATAACACGTAAATTCAGAACGTATGTACATGCTCGCATGGGAGGAACTTTAAAGCAATATTATGACTACAATAGCATACCAATAACAAAGCAATCTTGTCGAAAAGGTACAGTACAGACATTTAATTCGTGCAACAGTCGACCAGACGTCTGCCAGTGCGTGGTTGTACAAACCACATGGACAGCATGTCAAAAATAGGACAAGGACACCAATGACCCATGTAATTCGCAATCTGAGGCAATCCATGCATCAATGCCTATGTAACTGGGTGGCAATCGGGCTTGCGGTCGTGTATCATTCCCGGACTGCCCATGCTTTTAGTGCAGGAATTAAATGTCGGCATTGTACGAGGCTTTGATCCAACTGCAGTTTCTTTGCGCGCTTGAGGGCCTCAAATAATGTTGCGCTCAGCAAGAAATTCTTCAAGGCATTCACAAAATAACCTACACATACATGTAGGTCAAATACCAGTTCCAATGGAGCGATCTAGTTTTCTTACTATAGTTTTAAAAAGTGTCTTGTGGGTTCCAGATTCTGATTGGCTTATACCATGTAATGTGAACTGTCTTCTGATCCCACCCACGATGCTTTGGCCAACCGTTTGGCCATTTTTTTCAATTGGTCAGACAATAGGACTTCACTATGGTCATTTCCATAGACGTGCATGACAATCCTTAACCCTTTCACTGCTGGTCGATAACTTGGTCAGCATGCCATGATAACAAATAGCTGAGATATGATTGAAACCCAGGCATATGGGTACTCATCTGATAGTACTCAGCGAGAGCTTTCAAATGAATACCGACATGACAGGGTTAAGATGATTTTCATAATTCGTTGCTTTTTGTCAACCGTCCTGTTCTGTGAGTCCAAGCGCAGGAATAATGGAAAGCGTTGATTTTTCTATTGGCCGTTTTCTGGATCATTCTCTTTTCTCCCAGGTAAGATAATTGTGGTGTGTTTATCGCAACACGATAAGATGATAATACTTATGTCGTGTATTGTGCTAACAATTAGTTGCAGAGCGACAAAGAACTGTGTAGAAAAATCCTGGCACGACTTATACACAGTGGAGGTTTCTAGTAAATATGTATGCGAACCCCTTCACTTTCAGCCTAGTAACAAGCGCCATCTTTAAAGAAACTTGTGTTTTTAGATTCGGTTAACCCTTATGCTGCTAATAATACACAATTATGCAAAACCATGAAAAATGACTGAAACCCTGGGACATGGGTACTCATGTGAAAGTACTCAGCGAGAGCTTTCCAATGGATTCCAATATGACAGGGTTTAGATGATTTTCAAAGAATCTTTACGTCCTAAGGCCTTGTCCTTTGGACGAAAGTAGCCTCAGCATTTTAAGGGTGAAATGAGGTGTCCATGGGGTGCTGTGATAGTAAATTTCCATAGTTATAGCGGAAGAATGATATCCATAGTTTACCAGTGTGGTAAAGGTTCTCATTGCGTTAATTGACAAAGCAACTATAGGTGAACAAAAAAACAACCATTACCATGACGGTAGATCGGGTACAGCGGTAACCATGTCAATATAGAGCCGTTACCATGGCAATAGAAAGCTATCACCATGGCGACAGGTGACAGTTACTATGACAACAGCAAGTAGTAACCCTGACGACAGAGATATAACAATGGGATCTCGTGAGAAACACAAGAGCTGAGTTCCAAGTTATCTTTCAAGCTGATACCACTGGTTCGGAGAGAGTGGACCAGAATCGGTACCGGTACGGACAGTTCCCCTTCCTGTAACACACGACGCCAGTTACGATCAGGGCTATGACCACCAGTGCCACAATAATCCCGACTATGACCCCCGTGTAGGATGTCTCCTCTTTGGCGGGTGCCTTTGGAGTAGCGAACTCTAGTTTGTATTTCTTTATCAGGGTCTCGAGCGCCACTCCCAGTTTATTGTCCCGGAAATGTCCGTCGACGTCGCTGTAGTCTGTGACATCAGTGGTGGGAGATGGTGTGGCATCACCAGTAGCAATGTGCTGGAAAATAGATGATGAATCCATTACGATGTATGTATATGTATTGCATATATAGTATTGCGTGAATAACGCATGTTGCTTTCTATTATAAAACGTGACAAAAACGAACCAAACGATGCAAATAATATTCATATCAGCCATATTTTGTCAAATAAAAGGATGTTGCGGTATGCGTTATGGCATATACCACACACCTTTCAAGGCCTATGATGGGTAATATGAAACCAACTGTGGTGCCCGTCAGATGCTCGGATGCAAGAGATATCCCTCGCCATTGCTCGGCTTCGTCACAGAACACCTCGAGAACTAGTATTTCACAAACGGCAGAGCTTCCCTAGGGTCTACAACACAGACGTTTAATGCATGCACCAATCGACCGGACGTCTACCAGTGCCTGGTTATACAAACACCCATGGATAGCATGTTTAAAAAATAGTCATATACATCAATGGCCCGCGTAGCTTGCGAATCAAAGCGACGTTCAGGTGTGAGATCAACCATGCATTCATGACCAGGGGACTGGGTGGCAATCAGGCATGCGGTCGAGTATTATACTCCAGCTGCCCACGCATGCAGTGCAGGAATTGAATATCGGCACTGTAGCTATCACGTATGAAACTCACCATTGCAGAGTACTGATCGAGGTCCTTGGCGTAAAGGATGAGGATGACATTTCGACATTTGAGCATGCCCCAGTGTATTCTCAGGTAACGAGCATAGTCCTCCAGAGACACGTGCACCTCCTCGGGGGTGGGGTCACGTGGGTCATTGGACCTGTTCAGCTTAGGGTATACATCTCCACACTCGTCATTTTTTCTGCAGCTGGAAAGAATAGTACAAGTTATAAACACCCACCCACATGATATAATATAAATATATATAAATATATATATATATATATATATATATATATATATATATATATATATATATATATATATATATATATATATATATATATATATATATTTATATATATATATTCTTAACTCGATTACATGCAGCTGCTGCGTAAATATTGTATGCAACCAAAAAATATCTTGATAAACGATTTTCAATATTCTTCAAATCTTAAAGTACATGTATTTGAACAAAGAAAAAATATGCTCGCTTTTTCAAGACTATGTGTGCAATGAAGATGCAAAATGGCTTAATCCACTAATATCGTAAAGACATTTTCTTATGAAAGCTTCTATTCGGAATCATTTGTTCATATGTTTGCTTTTTCAAGACTATGTGTGCAATGAAGATGCAAAAGGGCTTAATCCACTAATATCTTGGAAGACATTTTCTTATGAAAGCTTTTCGGAATCATTTGAATGTGAATAATCACTCAGACCTTATAAGCAATCCGCATTAAAATGATTTGAATCCATACATTATTCTTTATTTATTTTCAAAATTATTATGAATGCAGAAGAGACTTTTCCAGGAGAACAAATTAACCAGGCTAATTCTTCATATAAAAATCTCTTGCACTTTGTGATTCATTACGAATATTATAGAATTCGGCCATTGCATCACAAGTGAATTGATAATTGTATGAAAAAATATCTTACTGTCTTCCTGAGATATTGATAACGGGCAGAACGCGGACCATGGCTAACCCTATAACCAGCTCATCCGTGCATCCTGATAACTGGGTATCTGACAGCCGTGCTTCTATGGACGATACTGAAAAGACAAAACACGTAACATTGGTAGATATCTGATATGTCAGTGGAATGAAAGGACAGCAACTATAGCATCAAATATAACGTAACAGTACAACTGATACCATATTGAATACGTGTATAAGTAACACTTACAATTGATCAAATAACATGCATTACACATTTGGCTTAAGTAGAAATAAAAAAGATTCGTATGATGCACCGACATATATGCATATATATATATATATATATATATATATATATATATATATATATATATATATATATATATATATATATATATATATATATATATATATATATATATATATTTATATATATATATATATGTATATATATATATATATATTTTTATATATATATATATATATATATATATATATATATATATATATATATATATATATATATATATATATATATATACATACAAGGGTGCATATGTACCAACAAGGGTGTGTGCAGGATAACAACACTAAATGGGACGTAATAGCGATTTCCTCAATTGAATTTAATTGTTGACCCACATCTAATGGTGTCCTGAGGCTATGTACAGTGTCCCTAACATTGGCTACTTGCTCCAGAGACACTGTTTCTCTTGGCTTTCGCATGTTATTGTTTTAGCCTACCACATGGTGTGGTTGGAATGATCATAATGAACGGAATAAACTATGGACAGCATGTGGCCTATATAGGGAAACAGCATGCGTACATTTCATTTGCAGAATTTGACTTATCAAAACACATAGTTTCCCTATGAACCCTTCTAGGAGAGCCCTGCCTCACTTGTTAAAATACCGACATGAATGAAATTTAATTTAGATTAAAACAGTGGCAGAGAGAGGTATGTTTTTTTTAGAGTATTGCTGTTCCAAAGATAGATTTCACGATCTATTGAAATAGTTCTTGATCAAATTGATCACGATGCGAATATTTCCTTGGGTAACAATATGGACAGGCATATTGAAATGTTGTTTTATCGTCAACATTTTTTTATAATTTTTGCCTAAATCACCACTACCCAGTGATCAGATGATGAGAAAAGTGAGAACAGGAAGTCACTAGCAAGATTATAAGATATATCAAGCGGAAATTCAACCGGAAATGCAATAACGAAAATAACCCAGTGGCTAACAATAGGACCGTGAGAAAATCGCAGCAATCAGATATTCGCAGAACTAGCGTTGGAGTTTAAGTGCTTAAGTTAATGAAGCCAGAGAGAAGAGAAACAAAGTCAACATTCCGTGTCCACTCATCCATAGTCAATCAATGGCCCAGGAAACTGATCGATACTTTAATTCCCTCGCATTGTTCGTGAATCAATGTCTTGAGGGGATAGCTCGCAAACAAACTTGATTAACCCTAATGCTTCTGATGGCTAATTTGGCCACTACAAAATGATGCAAAAACCTGAAAATAAGTGAAACATTGGCATGTGGGTACTCATCTGAGAGTACTCAGTGAGAGCTTTCCAATGAATACCACTATGACAGGGTTTATGTGGTCATCAAAAATCGTTGCGTCCTTGCGCTTTGGACGAAAGAGGCCTTAGCATTGGAAGGGTTAAGAAGAATGCGTTAACCATTTCTGTGCATCGTGCGCCAGTACATTGGTAGTAAACACATTTTCATCTGGACCTTTCAAGGTCTGACACAGTTCATATGCCTTAAAAGATAAGCATAATATGAAGGCTCATCCCCAATCGCTGTGCGGTCTACTGCATAGCTCTAGAATCATAACCTGCCCCTCAGCTAAGGTACTGTAGACCTGTGAGGAAGGTCCGCCTCCGTATCCTAGCGGTCTAACGCAACACTCAATGACCTCTCTCTCTCTCTCTCTCTCTCTCTCTCTCTCTCTCTCTCTCTCTCTCTCCAGCCCTCTCTCTCTCCCTCCCTCCCCCTCTCTCTCTCTCTCCCTCCAGCCCTCTCTCTCCCTCCCTCCCCTTCCCCCCCCCCTCTCTCTCTCTCTCTCTCTCTCTCTCTCTCTCTCTCTCTCTCTCTTAACGCTCCCAAAGATCAATACGTATACATGTAGGATCGCTCGAGGCATGCAAGAAAGTTGCCAATGCCGATGAAAGTTAATTAGTGCTTTTCTCTGTAATCTCAAGTTTCAGTTTCAAATGGTTGAATAGTGCATAATTTCTATGATGAATTCTCTATTGATTCGTGAACACACACAGCTGTTATTTATACCTAGAACTTGCCACATTGTAAACGTTTGATATCAATGCACTGCTTTAATATACAGGCACTCGCACAAGTGTAGGACAGTTATAGTTCATAAAGAGTAAATAACTTTTAAGTGATTGTACTAAGCATTTTACCATAACCAAAACATACCTCACTTGACCTCTTAAGCCTTCCAATGCTGAGGCTACTTTTGTCCAAAGCACAAGGACGCAAAGATTTTGAAAATCATCTTAACCCTGTCATTTTGGTATTTATTGGATAGCTCTCGCTGAGTATTATCAGATGAGTACCCATTTGCCAGGGTTTCTATCATTTTTCAGATTTTTTGCATCATTTTGAATTGGCCAAATTAGCCAGCAGCAGCATAAGGGTTAATCTTATCAATAATTTCATCCTCCTCCAGTGTATTACTTAAACCAAAGTGCAGGTTCGTGTGGTTGTACATCCATACTTGTTAATGCACTTGGTGGATTACTCAAATGAAAATATTCTTTATGTAAAGCCTACAACCGTTTTTCCTTACACACTCTGCGTTTATTTACAGAAATAATGTTTTGCGCCGTTGATATTCAACAGAAATAGAAGATCAATTTTAGAAAAAAAAATCTGAGTTTAAGGCCTGGGAAAATGTTTTATGTGGAATACTACATGCTCCCGTTGCCATGGTGAGGCTTATTACCCGTGATGCATAAAACTCGAGACCATGCTTTTTTCAGATTTTTAACGGGCGTCGGCTATAATGAATGTAATTTGTTATTGAAGATATGAAACTGTTATTGCTTCTCATATACCATTTTAACCCATACACCCTTTTAACCCATAAATGAATGTTCTTAGTGGCATAAAGCAGCCTGACAATTTCAAAGAGATTGTTTAGCCAAAAACATGTTTGGGGAAATATTTGAAGGAGAAATTTACGTCAGATCATAACTAACAACTCGCCTCCAAATGTTTTGTTAAAAAAGTCTTAGATGTAAACGACAATATATGGAGGAACTTCTAAGCATTAATAGGTATACAAAAATGCATGTGATACCAGAAAATAACATTATGCCTAAGATGTTTTCAATACTTCATTTATCTTATTCCTTTGTGACCATGTGTGTTCAGTTCTATTTTTATGGCCACCGCCATGTTTGGACAAACTATTGGAAAATGCTATCTCATTAGTAACATTTTAAGTTTTCATCCTCCGATTACCAATAACTTGAAAGATTTAATCAGTGCTCAATAATATTCATATCACGTTTTCTGACTTCACTGCTTTACACAGGATCACACAACGTTATGCATCTTTTAAAATACAATGATTCCATGCAAATGAATGCCATCACGTGATGTCTAGAATAGCATGGCATATGGATTTATATGAGTAAAAAAGGGGCATATATCAATTTACATTTAAATCTGAATAAAAATGTCTGAAAAACTCGTTAAAGGTGTGTCTATACTAGGATATCAATTGCACGTTTAAAAAGCCGTATGAAGTGTGTTTCGCGTTAGTTTCAGACGTCATCAAGTCTTGTTTTTCAGTATAGTCGAAATGAAGCCACCTGCTTATCCCTACCTTAGCTTTATATAATCCATATCTGTGTGATGGCAGATACTCGAGATCATAGACATCTTCAGCTACAGGAACCCTTAAAGACGTGGTCAGCTTTTCTTAGCTTGCGTGACTAGAGATACTAGTAAGTAATATAATATTCAAATTTTCCTCGCTGTGAGGTAATAGATCACACGTCAGCTTACAAATTGCCTTCATTAGGGACCTTTTCGTTCGTATCCTGAGAGTTGCTGATCATAATTGATGTCTGGGGCTTGCTGACAATGTATAGAAATAAACTAATTAGATGGAAGCATGGAGTTTTTTGCCACAGGTGATCGAGGAATCATTCAAAGATCAGGAGATGTTGGAATCACTATTTGGAATGACAATAGTCTTTTAACCCTTCCAAGGCTGCGGCTACTTGGGTTCAAAGCACAAGGATCCAAATACTTTCGGAAACCATCTCAACCCCGTCATGTTGATATTTATTTGGCTAAAACTCTCAGATGTGCCAGGGTTCCAGTCATTTTTCAGTTTTTTTGCATATGTTTGGATAAGCAAAATTAGCAACCAGCAGTATAAGGGTTGATCTTTTCAATCGCGATGCGCCATCTTGCAATTATTCAATATTTAACATCTATGTTTACAAGATATCTAAAATAGACTATATCTATGTCTCTAAATCTCTATCTGTCTGTTTGTTTGCGTCTGTCGATCTATGCAGCAATCAGTCAATCTATCTCTTGGTCTAACTATTGGTCTAACTATCTATCAGTCTATCTAGCTATTTATCTTGTCATCAATAAATCTATATATGCATATCTCTATCTCTCTATACTTTCGTATTCGTCATTTTTCGTATACTAGTATTCTTTTCATTTTCTTAGTACAGTGCTTCATTCTGGTATTGATCTCTGTATTCATTAGCTTTTAGATTGATACTTATTTGGCCAAATAAAGCCTGTGTAATTATTAACATCCTGAGTGGACTCATAACTGTTGGTGTATGCGAGTACATATTTGCTTGCTCGAGAGATCGTTCGCTACATGATTAAATTTATAATATATGTAGATCTGTAATAGCGTGTATGAAACCGTAAATTGGTTACTTCTGTATATTATATATTTCAATAACCAATGGTCAACTCAGTCGTAGGCTCACGATGCACTTCCCCATGTGTTATTGAATGTTATCGGAAATAGAAGAAGCCGCCTCCTGGCATACACGACTATTGGACTATTGGACTTTTCACTCTGAACACCTAATAGAAGGTAAGGGCAGAAACACGTGGCTTTTCTCATGGATGTGGGCAGGGACTGCCCCCCAAAATTACATCACAAGGAAGTAAAGGAGGAATACCGGTAATACATCACAGAGGTTATAAGTAGGTATGAATCTTGGCGCAACAAAGGCGTAGGAATAGGATCATAATTTACTTAATCAAATTTGGTGATAAAGTAATATTCACAAATGTAATCGACTGAAGTTGGTGATCCTTTTACGTTTACCCATTCCTTTTCACGTTTCTTTAAATATAACTTTGATTGGCGAGTAACGGAGAAGTCAGACCGCATGTGCACATATAGTACATATACGGAGTACATGTATTCCAAAACCTCTTCGCAACACTGTTACGACGGGACCAATTCTATTCCCATGGATATATGTGCCACTTCTGTAATAAATCTGACACAACTAGCCCGTAAATTGAAACTTTTCCTACTGGGTTTCACAGCTTGAGCCTTGTTTGTGGACGGAAAACGACCCTACAGAGTTATTGGAGCTTGTTATAGGATTCGTTTGGAAACCTGCATGCCCCATTCAGACTATTGGAATGACGAATGCTTCCGCATGTTATGCCATTAATACATACCTCTCATAACGGGAAACCAACAGTGCTAGAACTCTAGGAGAAATGTGTCAGTTTAAACTATATTTACTGCCGTGCTTAACATCTTATGTTTGGAAATGAAAAAGCTGAACTGTTTTCATTTTGGGATGGATTCCAGCTGAAATAATTTTAGTTTATTTGCATAACCTATCTGGAAATCTTCCTACAAGACTTGATTTTGAAGAAAAAGATTTTTTTTTTATTTCAGCCATTGATTTCCGTTTGACCTATTCAATCTCACGCCGGTAGCCAACAATACAATGGTCAAAATGCCGTGTGGTGTTCATGCCGCCCATTGAGCTATATGAAGGCCACCGTCTAACCCTAAGTCACTGGCAACTTTCTAACATGCCGTTACGAGTTACGTTGGCTCTTATACGAAGAGCTTGGTGCTGATATACTAAACCTAAGTGTAGCCAGAAAGAAACTTGTGGAGTGACCATTACACTAATAGAATGCTACGTCTCGTTGCACTCTACAACCTCCGGTTCTCAAATGATGATGGTTGGTTAGCTGCCCAATCAAACATAATAACCATCGCACCAAAAACACAATAAAAAACGCACAATGGTTGGTACGTCATCGCATATTGATTTTTTGGA